>NIPQ01034379.1:0-30166 GCA_002806875.1 Lepidotrigona ventralis hoosana
CGGGACGCGAGGGTGGAGGGAAGCGGACACGCTGGCGTGTTTTTAACGATAATTCTTCTTATCTTCTCGCAGCACATGCTGTCCAGAGTTGCGTGCCACCGCTCCTCGGTATCCGCTGGCAAATCGATCGATCTAAGACGCCCGCAAATTGGATCCAGAGCTCTTGCTGGCTAATTAGCATCGTCCCGGAGGCGTCGGGCCTCTTTTCACCGTCGCTGCGAGACGGATGGAGATCGATCCCAGAGACATCTGACTATTACTTGCAATTAGTATTCTCAGTCGGACTGCGATGATCGTCCGTGACAAACGCGACTGAATTTGATGATCGTTGAAAGCGAAGTTTCCAGATACGGTGATAGGGTTTTATTATAAGATCGATATTGTATAACAGGATGCCTGCAGGTAGATTATGTGGATCGATTGGTAGACAAGCTTGTGCTAAACACAGATGTGATGTTTTCTAAAAATAATAATTGATCAGAGTTATTAAATAGCGAGTCACTATCGATTTATTATTTCGAGTTGTTCGATTTGCGTCAGAGATTAATTCTCAACTAATATCATTGAGTCATAACTATTGACCACAATAGTTGAATTAATTCGTTTAATATTAAGTATTAGACATTATCATTATGAATATCAATATTAATTCATTGAGTAATATTAATGTAATGTTAATTATATAAATACATAATTTTTATTATGTCTCTTGTCGTGAGAGTTGAATTGAGGATTGAAGACACTAAATAATGAAATGAATTGAATTTAAGATATTTACAAATTGTCAAAAAAGTTGTTTCAATGAGTACATGATTTGAATTTTAAAATTTTTTGACGGATTTACTTCTTATTCCTGCATAAATCTTTTCATTATAATAGTGGATAAGAGAATAATCATTCTCTTTACCCAGAATATTTTAATTGTGTCTAAGAAAACATGTAGACATCTGTTGTACAGCCAAAAATATGCAAAAAATAGCACTAGAACGAAACGTTAAATAAAGCACGAAACACAAAATCAATAAAAATGCATTCAAACTCTTAAGTGCTGTGTAATTCAATGTAACAATTTTCTTATGGAATTTCTAAATTTACATAGTTCCATTCTCTGTCTTACTCTACACTCTCTTGAGTCTACGTATCGCATTTGAAATTTAGGAGTTATTCAACGACTGCTTTTCATTATGGAACATTGCAAATCTTAGCTCGTTCTATCTGTGCGCTACCACGGAGTTCCATCCGGGCGCTGCAATCCCTTGACTTCCGGTCATCGCATTGATTTATAGAAGCGCGAAAGTGATAACGACGCGTGTTGAACGCAGCTCAGAACGACGTGTCACGACGCAACACTTTACTAATTGCTGCCGGCTTTCGTTCGAAAGAAACAGTACCGTGCTTACTAGACAGTTATTAACTGCGATCGACGTTACGACGCTCGTCAACCTTCGTCTTTATGACCGTGTTGGGCGTGTATCGCGCCCTTTCACGACCGTAATCACCTGCTAGTCTAATGTACTACCTATCTTTAATCTATGCGTGATTGCATACTCCGAATATTTTCTCAATGTTTCCGCGGACATTCTCTAAAATGATGTGCCTTCTTCTCTGTAATCAGTGTAATTTAAAAATGATCCTCTCAGTTATTCCATAACCTATTAATTCTGCGCCGTAATGGTCGAAACTATGTCTAAACTTATATCCTCATTACTCTCTTCCAGCACTTAATATTCTTGAGATTTTCCACGACAAGTACGTCCCAAGTGGATTACCAACTGCGGATATTTTATGTATAAATTTATTTCCTCCGATTCATTGCGTTTGTTTCAAAATAATTATCTAATCTATATTTGTGTACAATGATCTAATCTATGTCTTCAGCTGGTCTTCACAATCCTCACTGACATTTGCTACGAGAAGATAGATTCAAATAGATTCTATATATAAATTCAATTAAATTTAATTTAATTAAATTTCTATGGTCTGTTGCATTTTATTCTAGAAACATTTGTGTATATAATAAAGTAAAATTATGATCTGATTTGTTACACTGCAACCCTTAATATTCCTAACATTCATCATGACATTCTAGATAGACAGTAACAATAGATTCTATATACAAATTCATTGCGTGTGGTTTGTCGCGCTTATTTTTAAAAAAAATTTATGTAGGTACATGATAAGTAAAACTGTGATCAAATTCCTGACATTTTTCATAATAATTTATATCCCTACAAGTTTATTTTCAAAAAACTTATGTATAAGTATAATCTAATATATAACTATAATATAAGTATAACTATGATCTAATATACTAATATACTAATAATCTATTATACAATTATGATCTAACCTGTCATTAAGTTTTCATTCTAAATAGACTAATAGACAAAGGTTTATTTTCAAAAAAAATTCGCACGTACGGTAAGTTCTAACTTCCGGGAATGTCTGTATTAGATCTCACGGTAGGTAACCTATTTATGACGTTTGAACAAAGTTTAAGCAGTCTGCGCCAATGCACGATAATAATGCGAGCACAAACGGATCTCTGTCTGAGTTCATCCATAATGCATCGCCCTGGGCACGTTCTAACGTTTTTTGTCACTGAACGCGTTGACGAATGCGCGAAAGGAGCTCGAAGGATTCAGCTTTCTCAACGACGGAAGAAAGCAAAGTTTGTTGGCTGGTCGCCAATGTAGATCTCGCTCAAAGATTTAGAAATAGACAGAGAAGATTATTACTGACGATAGAGTTGTCAGGACTAGAAATCGTCAAAAGGAAACGTGTCAGACTTTGAATTAAATTTGGATTTAGGTTGTAGAACTGGAACTCACGGTTTTTTTGTTTTTTTTTTGAAGATTCACGGCAACGTGAGGTAATAAAAGTGAAAAATAATTGTAGAAGAGAGACGTTCTGTATTAGTTTAATATCTTTAATATTAGTTGTTAAGCATGGTCGTGTCTTCTCTGAAAAGAAATGTGTCAGATTTTCGCTTAAATCTCGACTAAAATTTCTTAAAAGTTCACGTAGGATAACATAAAGTAGTAAAAATTACAAAGAATTGTCCTTTCGTATTCCGAATTAAATCACTAAATTTTGATGTCATCTCTAATAATTTCACGAGTAAGACATATTGATAGTAGATATGTAGGTCTTTTCTCAAAAAGTTTTTCATCCAAAGATGGTTACAACATTCGCGCTGGAATATAGATGTCACGTTAACTGACTCCGAGCGAAACAATAAGTTGCTTTAATAACTGCGCCTGATATCATCGGCATCATTAATTATCAGTTTGCCCATCTCGCCAACCGCATCAATGAAATTTAACGTGATCGAACGACCGAATGGGCAGTGAGCGCGTTCAACGCGATCATTATCGTAAACGAATTACCACCAATATTATTTAGATACCTGACAGGTTACTAGATGGACGACATGTTTGCCGGCTGATAGAATCTACGCGTTACAAAATCGCATAATTCACAGCCGGGTCAAACGATCACTTCGACAGATAACGATTTTACGCTAATAATATCGTCTGCATACAGTATTCAGATTTGGTTATAGTTTCCTCTTGCTTTATAACTCTTTATACTATTAATTTGAATACATTCTTGTTAATTCACAATTCGCGAGATGATAGTGTTTATTGTATATATTAAAATTATTGTACTATTTATATATTACACATTCTAAGATTTTATTTTTTAAACAAATATTTTTCTTTTATTATGGTATTTAATAATATTTATCATTAGATACTAAAAAGGCAGGTCCAATGAGATACAATAATAGATATAAAAATAAAAAAAAGTATAATATATACTATTATTACGTGTACATACTGTTACTATAGAGAAATAGCTATAACTATTAATTAATTAAATAATCTAGATGCATACAAATTTATTTGTCTTAAAAGAGATAGAAAATTGATTTTAATTTTGAAGATCATTTCATTAAAAAATTTCAAATAAAAGCGAGACGATTGTACAGTTCTCAAGAATTAAATAGACGAATTAATAAGGTGAATGAATTACCAATGATAATTATGATCAAGACATGACATTCTGATATACATTTTATATTAATGTTTCAGTAAGCAAATAGAATGATGTTGAATAAAAATTCATGGAATATTTCCACTGGTAACACTTCCATCGTTCAACCCTTTCCCCCTAATCTCCAAAGAATCACACATCACAAATTACTACTTGGCATTGTAGATACAAAACAGCCTGAGCTTAATATCCACGATCACGTAACACGACCGCCCCAAAAATACACTCGTCAACTTGTTGAAATAACAGCAGTCGCACAAAAGAGCCACTGTACGCGAGACACCCTCGTTTTTGTCACCAAAGGGTCAGCCCCCAACAAGCATAAGTCTGTTCTTCCTGCTAAGTTTGCTGTGATCCTTGGTAACACGAGAACACGTTGCACCCTCCTCGTAGCAGCGCAGGTTTACTGGTCGGTGAACACCCCTGGGGCCGGCAAACGGCGCGTAACTAAACTCACGCACGCTTCTCGCATCAGCATCAGTGCACATTGGCTTCATTCATGAAGCTACCGCGAGAAGCGATCCTCCACGCTATTTATGTGAAGGTAGTAAAGCCTTTTGTCGATTGTCGACATTTGCTGTTGGAATTTAGAATTAACCTTGAAGTAATAGAAACTGAGTGACTAAATTCAATTTAATTAATTTATTGTTTGATTGTTCAGCCTGTCTTAATGAACCGAATAGCCAGAAAATCAAAAGAGTTAATTTAAATTTGTATTGACTTAACAATGTCGGGTCAAGAATCCGATAATTCTTAACTTTTATAATCGAGATAATTGATTGTTCTAGCCTTTTGAAAATATTGTAGACTTCAATAATGTAGGTAATATATCTACTCGCATTTCGAAAATTCTGTTTTGTATATTTATTGTTTCATTTTAACCTTCATATTAAAGCTTCATCTTTAATTACATTGATTTTAAGTGTTACAGTTGTTAGATAAAATTGACCTACGAAAAAGAAAATTCTCCAAAAGAGAGAAAGAATTTCAATGTTATTGAAATAAAATAAAAAAAGGTATACCTTCAAAGGGACGAATTCTCTCGTAAGTAAACGAAATTTTAATTATGAAAGGATTCTTCAAGATTAGCCTGGATTTTCGTGAAAACTGGCGAAAACGGAGTAATAACTTTTGAAGAAAATTCGAAAAAAGCAGCGCGAGGATATTGATTCTCTGTCGGAGCTAGCAGCGGCCTACTTGACTGCACCTAATATAACACGGCTGTTCGATCGCGCGCGACCAACTTTATGGTGTAAACAGACCGCCACCGAGGCCCGTCACTTCGCGGATAAACTCGTCTTGACAGAGTGCAGGTCCCCCAGGAAATGGCCGCCAACGAAAATCCCGGCAGCCCGTCCGCGCGAATGCCTTTCTTCGAACGAGTCATCTCGTTCGACGAAGAAACAGACGAGCCGGGATCAATTTTCCGGAGGACCTCTCGAGAGGGTTGTTTCGTGGTATTTCTCGAGAAGATTTTTCGGGCCAGCACAGAGAGTTCCGAGAAAGGCAAATTCTCCGGTGGATTGGCTTTTGTCTCGAATTTTTGATGCAACGTCACGTTTTCCATATTATTTTGGCTACTGCCTGCCTGTCGAATTGAACGAATATGTTTATTCGACATATGGTGAATCTTCGAATACTGTGTACGTTGAAATTTATTATAAATTATTACAAAAATTGGCCTCGTTACAACATTCTTTTCTTCGTTCGTTTGTTATTACCTATTTCATTCCATTCGAGAGAAAAGCATTTTCTACATTTAGTTTGTTTTTAGTCTTAATCTAATTAATTTGATAATTATTCATCAATTGTTATTCAATTACTTGTCTTTTTCCTCCTCTTCTTTTGTTTACTCAACTAACGAAAATATATTAATTAATTATTCCAGAATATACTTGTGTGTGAACACTTTATTAGTTAATAAAATTTATAATTAAATTTCGTCTAACTGTTGACAAATTCAATGTCCAGAGGCTACAAAACATTTCGCAGAGGACTAACATCTTTTGATAATATTATTATCTACGTAATACATTCAAGTGTCGAGTAAGTGTCAAATTCAATTGTTCTTGCTTTATATTCTAAGTGAAGACTGAACAATAAACATTGAAACATTAAAAAACAAACAATAAAGATAGACAATAATGCAGGGAGGGAAATAAGGATAGATTAAAGGGATCTCATAAACAGTTTGTAGTAGAGGATTAAAATAATAGAATTCAGGAAATTAACCCTTTGCATTATAGTCTGACAAAACTATCGTGACACTTCGTACAGTCAATAGAGCAAATTAGGAAAAGTTAAATCAGAGCTGGTCGAAAACAAACTAGAAAAACAATTGTAGCGCAGAGAGGAAACTGAACTCCAAATTAAATGAATTTAAATTTAAATTTTAAATTAAATAAAATTTAGTTTCTGTGTTAAATAAAAATCAGGATATATGAATGTTTCGTTGAGAAAAAATTCTAAACGTATAGGACATGATTTCTCTTGAAGAATTCACGAAGCTGGGTATCGTCAAGTTGAAAGACACGCGACACTATAAATTTACTCATTCAAGAGGGATATAGAATAATGGACAAGGAATTCTACTAGTCGCACGTCGATATTAAAATGAACTAGGTTGCGATATTTATTGCGAATAGTACATGCTTCGTTTTCTCTTTGCTTTATTTTTTTTCCTTTTTTTAATACACCTAAAGTCAATAACAGCGTGAATATATGAATAGATGCGTAATGGTAGAATTATTAACAATGCGAATGACACATTGTTAACAGCAGAAGTGTGAATCTGGAGAGTAACATGTAGAACAAAAGTGACGCGAGTTTCCTTTTAATACTTGTAGACTTATAATGCAATAATAATGTTTCATTATTAATATTGAAACGTATTAATGAGAATCATACTATGATCAACAATAGCACGCAAGGAAATGTGCGCAATTTCTGTCCCATTTCTCGAAACGGATTTTTCCAAATATCCAAAAAAATCTCGACTGCAAATTATGTTAAATCAACATGTAATTATACTTTATATCACACCCGTCCAATTTCTATTCTGCCATTGAAAAGAATCGAAAAAATAATAATGTTGCGTCGTTCGATGCTATAAATAAACGCGTATTAATAAACAGAATCGTTTCTCATGAGAATCTATTAGACTTCTCTTACTTATCGACGTCGTGTAAAAGTGAAACAAATTGCTATCAAAAGTCCATTGATAAACGCGGCTGACTTAACCCCGCAAAACGCGAAATCCACGACACATTGATCGCCGACGGGGAAAACTAATCGCTTCTTCGCCCCAACGTCACGGTTACCGATATATCGTCAAACGACAAACATCTGGGAGACATTGTTCCACTTTAGCAGGTGATAACGTCAATTCGAGGAACGATACGAATCGGATTTACAGCGTGTTTGTTACGTGTGCTCGTTTGCTGCAGAATGCAAAATTATCACAAAGAGAAGCAAATATATTCACGCATACAAAAAAAAAAAAAAGAAGAAGAAGAGATCGTGGAAATTTTCTTAATTCGAGAGCGATACGAATATTGTGATGTTTTCAATATCATTGTTAACGTTAATGTATTGTTTTTCACATACTCTGTGATAATGTGGAGTCACAGGTAATAATTTGTACCAAGTTATAGAATTTAATTTTATTTTGTATTCTATATTCTTCTTTCTGCTAAAGATTAGCAATAAAATTAATTCGAATTGAACAATGTGAAACATAAGGTTTTATGGCTTCGGATATCCAATGATACCAAGGTCAAGGGTCAAAGAGAATTTTCAGATAGTGTTAATTGATAAATAGTAAACCATCTGCAATCAATCGTGTTATGTATCTATATATCCATATTTTGAATATACTTATTGCTTTACCATTACATTCTTTACAATTATTATTAGTTCTCAAGTTTTTTGTTGAAATAAATAACTATAGTCATCTTCGATAAGTGCATAAACAGAATCTGTCAGTACGAAGAAGAAATACTAGAAAGACAAAAAAAAAATAGAATGGAATTGGTGTTTTATAATAAGTTATAAAAATATTCACTTCGCATATTTATATAAAAAAAAAGAAAAGAAAAAAGAAAAAAATTTCCGAGGAACCAAAATGAATCTCAGTCTTTGTTGGTGTTGGTACTCCAAGATAAAATTAAGTAAGAATTTACGTCTCACTAATATACGGTGTGTTTCGCCTAAAATCGTACATCTAAATATCTCCTTGATTTTTAATACTATGATAAATGTTTCAAACTATGTTCGTACTATTTCAATAGTTATAAAATGGAAACATTGTGCATAGAATATTTCTCTTGATTTCTTTTTATTCATCGCAATTTTTTTTTTTTTTTTTACTAGACAGTCACGTAGTAGATATTAAAATATATTCAAATATGTCAAACACATGAACTTGAGATCATTTTAAACATTAAAAAGATAGTAAAATTCTGAGATTATTTTCTCTATCTCTCCTAGACATGTAACTACTATTATTGTCCAATCCGATTTGAAAATTATAATTATTCGATTCTCAATACGAAGTGATAAGACCATTGTTAGTAAACGTTTTCATTTAACTGAGAAATATATCTGAGTAGATCAGAAGGTATGTATAATAGATTAAAAAATGAGAGAAAAATAAATTTTCTGACATTTCCACGTAAATTGACATAACGTGAATGGAGGAATTATTTACCACAACATTTCTGAAAAATACTATGTAAATCAAGGCATGGATGTACAATTAATAAATAGTAATTATTCTTCTGTATAATAAATTGAAATTCTGATCATACGAATAATTCATACAAAAATAGAGTTACATGAATGCAATACGATGAAAAATAACAAATGACCGAACATAACAAATGACAAATGATCGAACAAACGTATAAATACAACATCAGAGAATGGCCAAAGATTGAGAAGCATAGTAAGTAGAACCTATCGAAAACGGACAGACAATAAGCGTCGATCGAGACCGATTTTCGTAACAGAAACTCATGCGCGGGATTATCGTTATCGTCGTTGTTGTTGTGAGGACGGCGAGCGTCGGTGGTCGTTGAAAAGTGTCGGCCAGGCAATAATAATTAATGTTAAACGATAAACGGGTTCATCGAGTGACACAGACTGATCGATGTCATAGGCCGGTTGTCTTTGGCGATAACCTTTCTCTCGTGACATCGGCCGGCCAGTTATCGTTTCCACGAACGTTCGATGCATACACCGAATTCTTTTTCTCCATCACCGGAAACCAAAGTAACTCGCTTTCCACAATTCAGCTCTCGGCATTTTCCGAACAGCATCGTTCGATCGAACTTGATCTCAACGCTTAATCTTCGATGCCGAAATATATATAGATACTATTATCGAGAAATAAAAACAGATGAAATACTAGTGTGAATTTTGAAACAGAAATTAAGTATCTGAAAAACTGGATCAAGAAAATCGATCTCTACCAATGACTTGTATTCTTTAATTTATCCGTAATCTTTGGCCGTGATGACTTTCCGCGAGCGAAACTTTGTTTTGTTTCTTTGACAAGCTCCTTTAATAAGAATCGTTATTTCGTAATTTAATCGTTGTCGCGTTGAGTGTTTGCGAGCCTCGACTGGACATTAATATAAAATAAGATTAGGCTTATACCTAATTAATTTACTTTTGTAATCTTGTACATATACATCTCGTAATTTCCACAAATGTTATTCGACCCATTTCAGATTTCGTATAATCTCGACATTTGTATATCGTCTAATAGTCAGAAAATTAGTTCTAGAGCTAATTTATTAGTTTCGATAGTTTTATTTTCATTGGTTGGCTTCATTGGTTATTTAGAACATACGTATTTTTATGATTACTTCCGCGATAGTATTAAACATATTATCTGTAAAAGTTTTTTTGTTAAGACAAAACCAGAGAAAATTATAATAATTACAACTGTAAACGCTGAACGTTATAACTTTCGTTGTAACAGATACGTGGAATGTGCAAAGCCATGAAGACACACTTTGTGAAAAACCACGCAGATAATTGCACGTTCGTACATAATAGCATTCGATAGAACAGTTATGTAGGAACTCGCATAGAAGGTCTTTCAAGTACGAGATAATAAAGGAGTTCCATAAAGTGTACATTTTATAGCGTTATAATCTATACCCAGAAACGTGTCTGCGATAAGGTAACATACTACGAGTCTCTGTCGCGACGAAATTGCTGCAGAGAGAGAGAGAGAGAGAGAGAGAGAGAGAGTTCCTCGAAATGTAAACGACCGGAAATCTGCTTTGATCAAACTGCTCACGATTTAGTAATTAGCAGAACGTTCTGCGTTGTGATAGCCGTTAATAAGATTCGTAAAAATTAATTTGTTCAAAATGTTTTCGAAAATTCGCGTGTTGAGAGGGACAACAATCTGTTGAATTGCATAATCTTTCATTGCTCGTGAAAATTATGACAAGGGAAAGAGTGAAAAACAAAAGCAATCAAGCTTGAATATTTGGAAGTCGAAAGTTGGAAGAGTAATGTAATTTGTATTAATTAAATCGAAGAATTCGTAATTCATGTTCCCTTATTATCTATCTAACTTTTATCGATTCTTTTCACTTTGTATAACCAACAGTATATTTCAGTCCCACTGTTTAATCATACTTGACGTGGGAAATAAAATGATACCTTAAGCTCGATCGATTGATATAAAACGATCTCACTGCTATCATGTTAATTTATGTTGAAAAGATTTTAAATTTTATTAATAATTCTGCTGTCTATAATATTTTTCAAAAGGTTAAGGTGAAAAAGAAGTGTATTTAAGATTGTTTATATAGTATTAGAAATAAACATTTTATCTAAATCTATTATTCTTTAGTCTGTAGGAAGAAGCACGCGAATAACACGGAAAGACGCTTATATTATAAATGAAAAAAAAACAAATTCAAAAATTTATTCGACGTCACGTGCGATTTTTTAAATTATTCGTCACATTTCTTTTCGCATCGGTACGAATTTCTTTCTGCTTGTAATAATAGACAGCACGACCCCTACATAAANTGGAAAGACGCTTATATTATAAATGAAAAAAAAAAACAAATTCAAAAATTTATTCGACGTCACGTGCGATTTTTTAAATTATTCGTCACATTTCTTTTCGCATCGGTACGAATTTCTTTCTGCTTGTAATAATAGACAGCACGACCCCTACATAAATAATAAATAATAAATATAGATAATAAATAAATCCCCAATATAAAAAAAAGTTAATAATATTTATCCGATAATTTAATAAAATTTAACCCTTTAAAATTTAGGTCGAATACATTTATCATGAAAATATGAAATTTGTTTGTTATATACTTGCCACGTAGAAAAAAATTCGCTTTTGCTATTTATCCTAAAATTTATATTAAAAAAAAATTATATATTATTTGTAATTTTAGCACATTTCAGAATACTATGCTTCAAGACAACAACAAAAAATAAAAAAATAAAATAAAATAAAACCAATGAAATTAAAAAATTTTTCAAACACCAAAAATATTTATCATTTTGTTGTAATTTAATTCAATTACATTACAACAAGTGCATGCTCGTCATTGCCTAGAAATAATTAAGCACATTTTCAAAATAAAATAAAAACTCTTAAGGGGTTGAACAAAGACACGTTCGAGCAACTACATCAAGGGAACAGTTCGCGATTCACGAAGAGTTGGACGAAGGGCTGCGGCCCGGCTCTTCCGGCGCTATCTGTTTACAGGAAGACGATATTCCATTAAGCGGAGGCCAAGTAGTGTCACGTCGGCGAGAGTATCTCCGGGGGATTAACCCTTTGCCGGTCCTTGCATAATCTACGGCCCTTGGAGACGCAGGAAATTAGAGGGACTTCCTCTCTCTCTCTCTCTCTCTCTCGTTTTCTTTCTCATTCAATCCGACGCGTATGAGCTCAGCTCGCGGATAATTTAGAACGGAATTATCAGGAGGAATTCATTCCCCCGGATTTATTCTAGTTTTTGAGACGTCTGGTGACGTCCGGAGAGATCTTTTGTAGTAATCGATGCTGGCTATGTGTTGTTCTCTCGTGTGCATGATTTAGCTTATCTCAAACGAATGTTCCAATGGTGCAAATGGTGTTTAACATATCGACTAAAAAGCCTCGAATAATACCGAATTAAAATTTTAAAATGACACTCTTCATTCCTATAAAAAGTATATGGACAACACAATAGTTACATTTTGCATTTTCTCATTCTGCAATTATCTGAAACCGCCAATTTATGCTTCTGTATGTGTAAAACACTTCGAAACTAATTCGTTCGGTGAAAAATCAAAAGGATGGAGAGTGAAAGCTGGTTGAAATCAGATCGTCAAACACAATTGCTTTACAAATTTCTGTTTCTGAGATTCTTCAATTTTTTTTTTCGACTTGACGATGCCAATGCCTCGCGATACCCCTCATCAGATTTAATACACTCGTCTGGTGATTCTTCCAGTATCGCGTGATCGTCCACGAGTACGAGAAAGCCATCGAGAAGCAAGAGGCCCGAAGTTGTTATGACAGTCAGCGGCAGGCCATCCATCAGCGAGATTCGGTCTCCATGGGCCGACCGCTGGACCGACTTATCCAATATTTAAGGTTTTGTCCCTGGCGGCCCGGCTGATATATCACTCGCATTAATATATATTTGCGGGGGGAGATAACTCTGTCAGAGTGGCGAGGAGTAGGAGAGGGCGAAGAAGAGAGGGCGGACGATCGCGTAAATGCTGGCCAAGATTCGCTGTTCCTTCGCGAATAATGGATACGAACGTTATTTATTACGCTCCGTTCGGAAAAATCAAACGATTTCCTCGATTTTCTTTAATACTAAATTAGAAGGACTAGAAGGAAAGTTAAAGAAGAATTAGTTCGAACCACTGATAGTTTGCAGTCTACGGTTTTGCACGTACTTGGAAACTGATTTTGCGAATCACAGATTTTTGTTTAAATCCGTTTTTATTTACTGTTAATATCACGATTGAATGAAATCTGTGCAATTGAAATCAACATATTTGATAATTGATTGTAATCTTTTGACATTGCAAATATTTTTTTTCAGTTGCCTGTAGCATTTCAAAATTCTCCATCGAAAAATATTTCATGTGGGAATATTGTTGTGTGCAATTTAAATGAATTTTCTTTTCGCAAGTAATTATCAAATAGCTGAAATAAACAATTTTATAAAATGGCACTTGGAATGTTCTTCGATTTGAACCAAATTCTTCAATTCTGCGCTGTGTGTTATTTGTTAATAACAATGTAGAATAATTCTTCATCCTATTGCTAAATATAATCATCTAATATTTGCTCTGCAATATGTCTTGGCAAAATGGTACGGGTACGTACACAAAGTTTGAAATGTTTCTTAAGTTGACCGTATTGCAAGAAGCGCCTTCGATAAATCACCAAAACTAATTCAACGTATTTTCGTGGTCTCTCTCGACGTTTTTATCTTTATCTTGATAAGATGCTGGCGATCGATAACGAAGAAACATCGGCAAGTTAACACTTACTTGGTTCAGTATTCGTTTGCATTGGCCCGCGAAACGCTCAATTTGGCTCATAATCAAGACAGCTGTGGCCTGTGTTCAGATCAATTAGTATGTAAATAAGTGACGACCGATCGTTGAAATTACTCGTTCGCGCGTTTGCTTTCCAGTCGATTTTCTGCCATCTCTTTCGTTAATGGATTATGCAGAATATTTCACGACGTAGGCCAAGGATAAATTCATTACCTCGAACGTAATGAGCTAACATCTTGTTAACTTTTTATTTTACGTCGCCTGTTTCCAATGAAATCATCTTCAATTTGTTTTGCCATTATCGGCCGTATCAATTAAGACGAAGCGCCCTGGATCATGCGAGATGTGCAATTTAATCTATAGACGTGAATTTATATAAGAGTGAAAGTACAGAGCATCACGTACAAAACATCTACAATTTATGAACTTCGCACCTGGTATGTAAACGACCAGTTAGAAAGAATTAATCATTCAGTATTGCGATCTTCGATTATGTTTCCTAGCTTTCGTAGAACAGAATATTCTCTTAATATTCTTAGCTTTAGTTAGAAATCAACAAAAACTACTAAAATTAGGTATACCATGCATCGTACTGACTTTTGCACTATTCTTACTAATATCAACGTTACTTCGATTCCTAAATACTGTATAAAATTCAGTACTGAATTTTGAGTGACGAGTCTACATGTTCTAGAATTAAAAATAGTCATGCGAAACACTGCAAAGTGAGGTTTATGAATTACAACAATCTAGGTTTATGAATTAAGTGAGGTTTATGAATTACAACAATCTCTTGAATTTCATCAATAATGAAAAAAGAAGATATTAAAGAGATTGAATCAACAGATTATGATAATGTTGGACGTTGTCCCTGAAAGGTTAATTCTTTAACGATCGCCTTGGTACAAGCATTGCTAGTACGATCGACTTCCAGTTGTTTACTTTAACCATTGAATTATAAAAATATATTTTAATATTCATAAGTAAATATACGGACGGTCATGAGTGTTTGTGAAAAATTCCAGAAATTTGCAAAATATATGTAATATCTGAAGTGATGCACCTTATTATGACAATTGATTGATTATTTTGACAGACGAAACAAATTTTCACCTAGATTCCGTTTCTTCAGTCACGTTCATAAAAATATAAAATTAAACAAATAAACAAAATAATTAGTCGCTATAACAGAATAATTTGCGTTATATATATTCCACCTCTGGCGCCTCTGTTTCTACTTTTGCAAAAAAAAATAGTTCCGATATCAATAGAAACGTCGACTTGTGACATCTTCAGAATATTTCATCAAAATAGCCATTAAATGGTTAAACGCCATACTCAATTATGAAGAATCGTTGTTGATAATAAACTATGAATACGGTGCAACGTAAGCTTCCCGATGCTCGAAAAAATCGTAAACGATCAGTTACACAAGTACACGAGTAGTGTCGAAAGTATACTGGCGACGAGAATGGTAAATAGGGCCTTTTGAACCATCGACAACCAGGGTTCGAATTAAAGGCGAAATCGCGTAATTACCACGCTATTAACTAACGACCAATTTTCACGTGGTTCGCGGCGTGGTATCGAGTTGCACGTGGAGAGAAACGCGCTCGCGGTGAAAAACGGCGCCGGAATGACTTTAAAAGGCGGCTTTTAAAAGGGCCCTCGTTTCGCGAAATCGGAGATCCGGAGTAATCAAATTTGCACGAACGATTCAATTCCCGACGTGTCCTGAAACGACGAGATCGTTTCGAATTGTCCTCGTACACAACGAGGTGGTCCTCTCCTCGGCCATCGCGGAGCGGCCATTAATGGCCATTAGTTTTTGCGAATTCCTGGACAGCCGGAAGTCCCATGTAATTTCGAGGTAATAACGGCTCGTCTCCAGTGATACGGGGAGAGGAGGGTGAGGAGGACGCGAGGCTGGGATTTTCGTGGTTGACAAGAAAAGAGAGAAAATGGCGTCGATCGCGGTAGGTAGGACACGCTCCGCACCGGGGCCAATTAGCTTGTCTCGGGGAAACGATCGGATGTAAATCGATCACGCTCAAGTTCATCGAACTTGTCGGCTTGTCGTTGGCCGAGGTTTATCGAGGTTGGCCGAGAGAAACAGGCCGGAGAAATGATCGAATTAATGCATGGAATGAATGGAAATTACGAGCGTGTAATTGAAATTTTTTTCTCCGTCGAAAGTAAACGAGCGAGTTATAAATTTTGGAAACATTCATGCGCGTTGGTTTTCCTTTTTTTTAAAGGGAAATTGTATAATACGCATAATGTACATCTCGTATACGTTTATTACAATGTGTTTTCGTTGATATAGTGGCCATTTTCGACGAAATTATGCAGAAACATGTTGTTATTCACGATTTAGTGTTCCCTCGGGAATAAGCTTTTGGGGATCGTTCGGAACGGTTTTGGAGCGAGTGAACAATCGAATCTGTCACCAAGTACCGGAATAACTCCGAAGAAACGGACAATTTCGCGAGCAAATAATCCAGCGATGCTCGTAAAATTTCTCTGGCGAGTTGTAAAGCGGTGACTTGGTAAGCTTGCAGTAAACGACGCCTGAAGTAGTTTATTTTCATTTTTTTTCTTCAATAAATATATCGTTCGTACCGGAATTTTATAAATAATTTTACATGTACTTTTAGCGTAAATTCTCTAAATTAAAGATCAATGTTTTTCGATGCGATATATCCAACGCGATATATATTTACAAATCACAGTATAACTTATACTTTTATGTAAGATTGAGAAGGAAATCATAAGGTAAGGGGTTGACATATTTACAGATTCTTCGTCGCGCAAAGCATTATTTAATTGTTTCAGCTTTCTGAGATTTTTGAGCAACGAATACAAATACATACGTTTGCTATAAAAATGAAGAGAGCCTTCGTTTTCCAATTTTTTTTGTCAAATTGGTATCATCGATGAGACACAGACGATCGACGAATCTTATTTCAATTGTATACACTTCAATCATTTAGTTGCATTTTTATTTTATAGTTGTCCATGGACCACACGCGTCTCGAACGAGTCTCAACGATCCACGCTTCATGGAAACATTTAATCGTCGCCGAGCAACCCCGAACCTGCATCCTCTCGAACGAGTAACTTAATTATCGTTCACAGTAACGACGGGGCGCACCGGTCAGCTCTACAAACGTCGATCTTGATTTGAACAGCTTCCCAAGCACTAATCACGCGATGCTGTTCCTTTCGAATCGCATGAAATTGATTCGTCGAATAAAGGTTCAATGCGCGAGGAGGTTGAAAAAAAATAGAGAAAGATGGTTGATCGACTACATTCAAATAAAATCGAAACGTTTGATGTGATGAGTCGATTCTTTAGTTTCTTGGAAACGGAATGTCCTCAATTCTTGCGGTTTTAAGTCCAAATTTCGTCTACCAGAAGATTTTTTGACATTTATACAAAAAAAACACGATTTTTAATTTGAAAATTATTACTTTAAGTAACAATATTTATCACAACATTATTAGATTTAATAATAAAATAAATCATGTGCGTGCGAAAGAATGGTTTTCTTCAATTGTTAAGAATGTGTTTCCAATGATATGTCTTCAATTCGAGAGGAAAGAAAGATTTCTAATAACTTTTCAAAGATATTAAATTCATGAAATTATAAAATTAATGCCTTCCATTTGTAGAGTCAAATCATGGATTTATGCAAATATCATACAAAACTTCTTATTTACAGTTCAAATATACACAACATGGGATATCATTAGATATATGCAGATTTGACAGAGGGGCATATATTTTTTTACTAATATCTTTTTCATTTGCAATGTTTTTCCTGACTCCTTGCTTCATATTGCATCACGTTAGTTAATAGCTTTTAATATTGTTTGGAGAATGAAATTTTTATATAATTTTAATTGGTAAGCGATACGACGAAATCATTATTTAGGAACAACGAAAATAAAAGCAATACACTATATATGAACAGAAATAAATAGTATCTGCATCTGTATATTTTAGATGCATTAAGAAATAACATAGTGCACTATTCGTGTACTACAAAGAACGAAAAAAGACCTCAGAATACAACAGATTCATCCGATTTTCCTCAACTCATAGTGATATTTTTATTATAAAAACATCCAATTAACTGCAACAAAGATCAATCAAGAGATAAAATTAGTCACGAGGATGAAATCTGGACCCCTCATCTTTTCACCAACTTTGTAATCTTTCTAACTTCAGTAATCTTGTAACGTTTTTTTTAATTTAATTTAATTTTGTAATGTGTACATTGTCTACGAGATCAAATTCTTCGTCGTTGCGATCAAATACCGAATCAATTTATTTGATCCACAAATCCGATTAAATTCCAAAAACTCGTCACATTGACATAGAATCACGCAGTAGAAACTTCGGAGCACTTTCTAATTAAGCGAGGAGCAAACCAACAGCCGAAGGAAAAACCGGGCGAAAAATTAACGAAGTTTCCTCGCGATCCCTATTCTTTATTTGCATTATCCAAAATATGCACTCGAAGACGAAGAGAGCAAGAGAGAGAAAGAGAGAGAGAGACTGCGAGAAAGCGACAGGAATTACAATTATCTGAACGCGTTAAAAACAACGAGGAAGAGAAAGAAGGAGAAAGAGAGAGAGAGAGAGGGGCTTCTCCCCGACGTAATTCCATCGGGGAACAATTTCCACTTTGATCCTTCTCATCAAGGTTGTAAGGGTAGGGCGAGACTGGGACACGAAGGGCGGAGAAAAATGAAAGGAGCCACCGTGGAGAAATTCTTCTCGTCACGCGGCCTCGAACTCGTTAAGCGTCGTCGGCGGGTTAAAAAAGGGGTTGGGGGGCCTTGCAGAGAGCTGGAAAAGCACCGGACGTAATGGTAACGCGGCGCATACAAACGGCCGCTAATGGCGCGGATAGCTTTTGCTGTTTTTAATTAACCCTTTCTTTCAAGAAGACGGCCGCCAGATGGAACGCGGGGGTGGAAGGGCCGAGAAGCCTTTCCCCGGCCCGGTATGTCCCGTGGGTGATGTAAATACGCGTGGAATTGCACCTAGGAGACAGCCCTCCTACGCCGCGATTAAGCCTTCATCTAATTAGCTCGACTGATTACCGGCACACCCACGGGATCGACCGGAAACCGATCTTTCGTACGCGTGCGAGAATTTATTTAATTTATTCTTCACCTAGTGTGTGTGTATGTTTTTTTTTTCAGCTAAAATCATTCATAAATAAGCTTTACTTAGATTTAGAATTAGACTTATAATAAGATTAACTGTAACAAACGAACTGGATAAATGGATGATTAAATGAATTATTGAATTTATGCATATAGTACATATTAGTTGTCTGTGAATGATTATTATTTTTCAGACTTTTGAGGGATTTGGAGGGAATAGTTACGACTAATTAACAATTTTTTTCTTCTCCTACGAGCAAACGAAATTTTGATTATAGAAGGTTAAAGATGCAAAAATACATAAAATGTCCAGAGCAGAGCACTCGTTACAATTTCTGATAAAAGGTAAAAATATTTATTTAATACTTTGTTTCTTTAGTTCATAAAAATTTATAAAAAATCTGCAGTCAATATCAAATTTATTATAATAATTTCTATTGCGATAGAATATTTTTTGAAGCATAAAATTATCATCGAAAGCATTGAGATAAAAAGAAAGCTTTATAATGCAGAGGCTTCTTCACGTTTTATGAAAAACCATTTAAATTTCTAAAAATACATTTACAAAATTATGAATTTTTCCCTTGAACTATGTTTACATGCTGTTTTCTATTCATTTATTTCCAATTGAATATTTATCACAAAATTCAGCAATACTACTTATTTCAGTGTTCATTTCAATAGTGATGTAAATTAATAAAATGATAAACATCGAGATTCATCACTTGTTTTGCATTCTCTTTCATACAATTATTTGCACAGATTTTGCAAAAGAATATTGGATTGACTGGCGAACGTGACAGCGATACGCTTGGAATGGAATTATTATGAGCAATGTACCGTAACGATCGTCCTTATCGGGGTTGATAAGCTTATTTTAACTCCGTAGTAATTAATTCTTTCGATAATCCACGAGGAAAATTTTATCTGTCAGCCGTGCTGGACACCACTTTTGTCGTCACCCGCAAAGATTCTTTGCCTCTCGCTATATTTTGTAACGTGATAGATAACAATAGGCGGTAATGCAATGTAATTTAATTATGTCGCGTTGAAAACAAAAATATATTATGTACTTCTTTATTTTATTACATTTTATTATACATTTTTTTTATTCTTGCTAAAAGTTTCCGTACGTTGTTCTGAGAAATAAAAGTATTGTAATTACTAATCAATTTCTATCTCAAATATACGCATGTAAATATAAATATAATATAAACTTGTATCATATATAACGACATTCCAAATATAAATATATCTCAGTTATAAACGTACCGAAATTTCAATTTTGATCGAAGCTTCTACACATTAAAATATATAATAGTATTATAAATAAATTTGCATGTAAATATATATTTCAAGAAATTGTTATTTCTTTTGGAACTCCAGTTCTATTTGTTTGAAGTATGTATGTCTCCAAAAAAAAGTTATAAAAAAAAAATACTAACCAATATATTTCTCTAGCCGAGTTATCATTATTAAACAAAAAAAAAAAAAATTTCAAGTCCTTCACGTAATATTCTTGCGATCTTCATTCGCGAGAGCTCGCCGTTCTTCCAAGGAAACTCCACCGTCAGGTGACACGAGTCGAGTCGAGGAATCGCTTCACGACGCGTTGGAGGCGTTTCGAAACGGTTATAAAATCAGTGGGTGGAAGCAGTGACGATGGGGAGGAGAAAGAAGAGGAATCGCGTTAGGAGTCGGCGCTTTGTCGCGGTCACGGGGCTGTCAATCACCGGTGATAGGAGGCGACACATTAATCTCAGGAACAGCCCGTTGACCGCACATCGTACTCTCCTCGGCTGCGGTCGAACATCACGACCTCGTCTCTCGCGACCCTTCTTTCTCTCTCTCTCTCTCTCCCTGCTTTTTTCCTCCGGCGAACGATTTACCTTGAGGGATTATGAATGTTTGATGTTTGTGGGGAAAAACCCGCTAACTGAGAATTCTTTCATATCGTACTTCCTCTTTCGGATCCGTTAAATAGGAAGTTTGATTAATATCTTAATATAATTGATATATATTGATAATTGACTATTTTTTTTTTTAAATATTTCAAAGAGAAAAAATGTTAAATTGAGCCTTAGGAAATTGAATAAGATCTATAAAATTTCCTAAACATTTCTTCTTTTGTTTCTATTTAAAATCTGGCAGACGTGTCGGAATTTCTACGATTGATTGTACAGATCCTGGTATCATTTATTTGACCTTGGCTTGGAAAAGTTTGTAACTGAATTTTTCAACTGGAAGCTCCTTTCCTTTCTCAAATTAAAATCTTCGAATCTAGATTTGTCCGATTTCAAATTGCGTGAAACAGATTTTTATACATTATACATTTTCGTAAAACTAAAAAAGAATGGAGGCTAAATAGAAGTTCATTTCATATAAATATTACAGTATTATTTTATAAATATTATATATCGTAATCTTTACGCACTGACTGTAAATCTCATGCGTGAAAATTCTATTCACGATATAATTTCCACTTTCCATTCACCTGGTTTATTGCAAAGAGAATGTGAAAGCTACTCGCAGAGCCACGATCCTCCACCTTGTCGCATCCCGAATAAATGAGAAACGCGGTTGCTTTGGTAACGTTGGCCCCGTCACGGTGCATTAGTCACGGGGGTGCCGATCCCGGTCGTGGTCTCGGCGTTTTCTCGGTCTACGGCGCTCACGCTCGCACACACCATGAGGAACATCGGATCGCGAACCGCGACGCTTGCAAAAACTGACCGATCCTGACAAATGTCCGTGGAGGCGTAGCCGGACGTCTTTACAAATGAGAAACGAACAGTTGGTTTATCCGCCTTATTAAGCGGCCAGCGTTCCCAGCAAGAATACCGCCATTTGTTTTGCTTGATATCGGGCTAAACTGATTCATTCACCCTGGTCTAAAGAAGGAAATCCTTGCCTCCCTCTCGACGTCGCGAGATATCGATGTATTTGATTCTCGCCCCTTTTTTTAAATTGACGTAGACATGTAGTTTTGCTTAAATTACATTACAGTAACCAATCCTGTTATTAATTCTTGATTGGTATCATTGGATGTTCGAAGTCATGAATATATTTAGTTTAAAATTGAAATTGAATAGCTTAAAGTTTTGTAATTTGTAACTTGCGACACCATCTAAGGAATTAATTATTAATATTAAGTATGCGTAGAACAGCATTAGAACGTTAGAACCGTCGATGATTAAAATTTTCATTTCAGAAAAATGAAAGGGTAAGTTTCTGGTACAATAAACAACATAAGAGTTTTTATTTATATATTTTACAAAGATTCAACCTGCCAGAAATATATTGTCGTGGAAATCTCTAAGATTGAAAAATTACGAATTAATTATCTTGATCTCTCTGATAGTTTAATAGCATTAATAACAAAATTACGAACCAAACGAAACTTTGTTAAATCGTTATCTTTCGATTCAAATTATTTCACGCGTGCGAAATTCGATTCAACTATTTCGCTTGTACACACGTGTTAAAAAAAAAATCCTCAATTTTCATATTTTATTAAAATACACGTATCTATCTGCTTTTACTTTCTCGGAACTTGTGTATTTCTATATTTGTTCATGTGTATAGATATATAGATATAATCGTTGAACAAATGTGAAATTTCGTGTCTCATTTCAGCAACTGTCAAAAAATAGATATCTTGATCTCGACATGAATTATCAAATATTTCAACATAAACACGGATTCTTAATTTTATAATTTTTCAAGCTGTTATTCAGTAGGTCCGAATTTATTTTTATAATGGATCTACTGAATCGAATAAAACGATTATCTGATACGGGCAGATTGCACATTAGACTATTAGAATAAAATTGTTGTTCGTGTCACAGCGGAATATAAACCGCAAAATAAAGTGACCAATTTAGAATTTTCGTTAGAAATTTTACAAGTGTAGAACCATATATTCTTAAAAGATATAAATAAATTTTTCATCAAATATAATAAAATTAAATAGTTGTCGATAGTTCCGGTGTTCTAATTTTCGTCGTAAATTAAAAAAAAAATTTATTGCAACCAAATTAAAGGAGAACGTCGTCGAAGTAGATCAAGTTTGGGAGGGAGAAGAATCGATCGAGGCGGGCGCGAATCGAGCGAGATTTATCGGTTCGGTGTGTCGTGGGCCGCGGATCACGCAGCCGGTTAGGTCCGGGGGCAAAAGCGCGGGATTCTGGCCACCCATTCGGCCGATCGCACGCCGATAAACGCATTATTTAATTACCGTGAGTAATTACCGATTATTACACGGCGCGGCCTGTCCTGGCGCACTGTCCGCCATTAATTACACGAACGATCGACGAAACACTCGTTACGCAGCACTCTTTAATCGGCCGTGGACTTCGTTGGCCCATCGCGAGATCCCCGCCCGGATGCACCACTTAATCGTGTTCGCTCGACTGCGTCACTTCTTCTCTTTTCTTTTTTTTTTTCTTCTTCTTCTCCGTCTCTCCTGTTTTTCATCATGTTCCTTTTCTCCCTCTCGCCCCATGCTCGAGTCTCTCGGTTCTCTTTCTACAGTTGTATACGTATAACCCCAGCGACAGGAGTTTCCTCGAGTTTTTGTCGCTCTTGTTACTCATTGCGAGACGAGAGTCACGGCCCACTCCGGTACTTGCGTGTAAATTATCAACCAACGCGAGTGTAGATCGATCGCGGATCGCGGGGAATTAGAGGACGTTGCTCGAACCGGTTGAAACGCAATCTCCAGTGAACCAAGTATTCAATTGAGACAAATGCGCCTGCCTCGTCGTCTTTTTCGTTCTACCTATGGTTCTACAGATGGCAGCGAACGAAGAAACAGGAAAATTTTCGTTTCTAGCGCGAGACTATATTTGTAAAAATTTGTTAATGTGTTTGCAGTCAGCTATAGAAGGGTGAGTACACTTGTGTAAAATTACAAACAGCTGAGAGAGAAAGAGAAAGGCTTTTGATTAATTTGTCCATTGAAATTGTATCATTTTGAAAGAACTGGCAATTTATAATTATTATAATTATATCTCAATTATTAAATTTATATACACTAAGCGAATTGAACTTATTCTGATTATGTTTCTATAACTTGATGTATACATTGCAGTACTGCATTAGATTTCGTGATCTTTCTCTCGCATTTATGTTTCTTAGTAAACAAATATAAGAAACGTGTTTTCAGAATCTGTATTGCTTTCAACTAATAAATAAAATTATTACTTACAAAATATCGTTCTTCTTTAAATATTTGCTTATTCAATGAGGGAGGAACTTGCTAAGTAAACTAACACAAACTAAAGTGGGACCCAAGTAAAATAAATCTAAAGTAAAATTACACGAAATTACAATTATAATAATATTTAAAATTTCCAGATGCACGTTGATTCTCGCGATTAACTATGAATAGTCTAAGTAATACCACGAATTCGTTTCATGCAATTGAAATGTGTTCTAAAGAAGTTTTTAAACATTGGAAAATCACTCGATAAACTTAGTTAAGAGTGTTCCAGTGAATCATGGGTAAATCATCGATGGTTAATATCACAGTGATCGATCTGATAATCGAGCTGTATTTTAAATGGAAATATTTCTTATGTTTTTTGTGCAATGCGATCAGACGGAAATCCCGAACACGGAACAACAAAAAGTATGTCGTTTCTACATGGCAATGAAAGGAAAAAACTTATTCTGAATGTAAATTATAGACTAGTGAATAGCTACGCGTAAATTACATGGTTTTCAATTGAAATAAATACAGGTCACACCTTATGCAGATTAGTTCCGTTTAGACATTTTTCTCCAATTAAACGTAACTTTAGGATAACTCGTACGAGAGATTTTTATTAAATTATTGATAATTTACTCGATTAAAAAATGGACATGAATATTGAATACTAGAGTGTAGTGTAGTATTTCACACTCTATCTAACAAGTATCTTATTGTAAGAATATTATCTGCTGCAAATATATTAAAATAGATAGTGAGGAAAAATAGAACACAAGAACGCTTGAATTAATAAGTAAAATGTTAGATAAAAGTATTTGAGATGATAGAACAACCGGTTTTCTGATGTTAAATTGCATGTGTTTAAATGAAATTTAAAAAAAATCAGATTATTTACATATTTAAGAGCGCTATATTCTTCTGATTACTCAACTTTTTTAACGTAAATAATTTTGTAGAGTTACGTCCATTTCAAAGTCATCAAAGTTCTTTTCAACGTGTTATGTTAGTAGATATTTCAATTTTAATTTTATAAAATCTACGTGTGAAGAATAAGAACAATATAGATACAAAAATTTTGTCCTTGTCCACGATCGATTTATAAAATTAAAATCAAAATGTTTCGTAGATTAACAACGATGTAACAAAATACTTTTCTGAATGAAAACATGTGATTTCATTTAAAAAAACGAAAGTGACATTGAAAATTCCGAAAATTCCTACCTACAAAATAATTATTACTATCATATTATGTTTCTTCGTATCTTCAAAAATAACAGAGAAATTCAAATGCTAATTTTTACTCGATCATGCTGTGTAGTATATTGTAAAAAAAAAAAGATCTATACGTATACTCTCGCTCAAAAATCTCAGGGCACTTTTATTTTTAATATTCAATGTCTATTGTAGATTATCGAATAATACAACGATACAATATGTAATAATATAATAATAAACAGAGTCTTCATTGTATAAACTATGTTTCATACTTCTTGTATTTAATTATATTGTGTTGTATAATTTATACTCTTATATCGTTTTATATTGCAAGACGCACTACTGTATAACTTTCTATTGTAAATATAATTGTATGTGTATAATTTACTACTTTCATTACACTTGCCCCAAGATTTCCTTCAAGAGTGTAGCTACGACATTCGAAGCAGCACCTTCAAGAGGACACCCGCTGTTGTCGCGGACCAAGGATCGACGCGGCAATTCTCCGGATTAGGATTAAATATTGATGGCCGGCTTGATACAGATTAATGTGCATCCGCTGGCCGCTCAATCTCCTCCGCGCGAACCACCAGCGATTTGTTTCTCTCTCTCTCTCTCTCTCTCTTGATCACCAAAATGAAGGGACAGGCAGTTAGGCCTTACATTCCTCGATCTTTCGTCTCGACGACCTCGGTACAGGTTGGAAAAAGACAAACCGTCTTTGATGAACCGACCTTGAACGTAGCGCGTAACGTCGAGTCCTCTTATCTGCTACGTTTCTCTTCTTATCGCCCGATTCCTCCGTTGTTCCCTACGTTCGTCGCCCGTTATGACGAACCGTGTCGCTGGGGAGGACATTTATTCCGAGATACACTCTCCTAAGGGAATCTATTAGCACGCCGGGATGCCGGGCGCCGGCTTATTTATCCCCTAGCGATAAGGAATTACTCGGGAAGGGAACTCGGTGGATGAAAAATTTTGTTCCGTTGTTTCCATTACAGAGTTGATCGGGTTTCAACCCTTTTTGAAATTACAAGGCCGAGGAATGTTACCGCGTTTCAGCGTGCTGTTGTATTTCGAATTATTAAATATTCAGCTGGAATTTGTATTGATAATTTTATAATGCGATGTTCGAAGATGTGAAAAATTTAAAAAAAAAAAAAAAAAAAAAAAAAAACCGTNTGGTCTAAATAAATATATCAATTAATCAAACATTTTTCGATAATACGTTTCGTGCTTCGTTGTGTTTACGTATTACGCAAGGTTCGAATTAAATCCAAATAATCCGTGGCGAGGCAGTTTTGCTGGGAAAGGTAGCAGCTCGTTCACGCGTATCGTTTGAATAAATATACAGCCCTGCTCGAAAGTCTTGGCACAAATACGTACTACGTCTATTTCGAAATTTAAAAGAATGGAATGATACCTTACACAGCCAAAAAAATATGTAAAATGTTGACATATATAGAACAGCGAGATTCCATGTTAAAGTTTTTCCATTATATTTGCTTCGAAATTTTTATCATTTAACAATGATTATAATTGGTGCAAATGCGTTTAACATGCAAAACTGAATAAAATATCGAAAGTTGTATACCAAATAAAATGTATATGAAATTTAAATTTCATTTTTTTAGTTGTATTCATAAGAACTTAAAAAATGCGTACAAATACATAATGTAAATAATAATAGTAAACTTAAAAATGCAGTTTAAATATTTTATAATTGTATTATATTATGTTATGTTATTTTATTTCATTATATATAATTACAAAGTAAATTTTGGCTGAATCAGGATTAAAAATTGCTCTATAAGATGCACGTGCAACTGAAAATTTTGTTATCTATAATAAATATTAAATATTATTTATATCTATAGTAACTATCTATAATAACAAATTAGAGGTTAAAAATCCTAAGATTTTTGAACGATAATGTATCTATATACAGTGCAGTAAGAAAATATTGACACACTTACAATTAGTTTTCTTGCAATATGTTTGTTAAAAAAAAATGATACATTAACAATATCTGTTTCCGTGAATAGCTTACTATCTACAAAAGTAATTTGCACAATAACAATTTCCAATAACGACTTATACAATAATAATACAAAGTAATATGAAATATTTCGAGACTCAAAAAGGTATCGAGGAAAACATATGAGGACTTTTTCTTCTGTAGCTCTGTTATGTATTTGAACAGAAATAAAAAATATTTTTAATAGTTTAAAGACAAGTGATTCTTCCTAATATTGTCACATTATTCGATAACATTCGACTACTTACGAAAAAATATTTTGTAATTTTTTCTAACAACATTCCGACACTGGAACTACTAGTGTTTGTATCAATATTTTTTTGACTCTTCGAGTTTCTATATTTCTCGCATTATTATTGTACAATTTATTACTAGAAACTACTAAATTACTGTGCATATTATTTTCGTATACAGCGGACTATTTATGAGAACAGATTTTGCCAATAATCTCATTTGTGCCATTTTTGGCCCACTGTACGTATATCGTTCAAATAGGTCGCATTACTGAAAAAGTAGAAAGTGGTGCACCGAGGTTGTCGAAGCAACAGTAAATTCGAGGATTCATGTTGACGGGCAACGGGATCATTTTTTTTTTTTTTTTATTACAATCATCGACTATGGTCCGGCGATTCTTGAATATTCATCTGCAGACGCGCGTCCGTCAAGCATCGATCGACGGCTGACAGTTTATGCCAGCTTATATATCTCCGCAATAAATCTCGCTTTCGCGAATCTATCGAGATTCGTTTGCTCGCAATAATTTCATCCGCGGCATATCGATAAACCGGACCTAACGGGCCGATCGTCTGTAAACTCCTTCGTGAACCGAGCTGAAAGAGGCTCGGATCTCTCGAGTTTTTCGCCTTCCTGATTCTTACAGCCACTGCGCGGTATTTCTTCGAAGTGTCCAATTTCGCGATATTTTTCTTCCTCGACATCGTAATCAATTTCATTGTTGGGTAACTGGACGCGAGATTGAAGTCTCTTTAGAAACATTTCGAATATTGATCACACAGTGGTGCAATGGTGCAATTCAAAACTCACGATGTTTGAGTTGGAAAATTGAATATATTGATACATTTATGTTCTTTAAAAAATGATAAATCGGTCATTTCGATCACATTGGTATGTCTAGCGTTAATCTATTATTCCCACTCTATTATTAATTTACCATTATTATTTTATTATTATTCCTGTGTCGCAAATTTCGTCCAAATAACCCTAATATAAAATTTCATTCAAAAGAATCATTCCCTTCGTCTGTTCGGCAACTGCCAGCTACCCATACGGTGTGCGTTCCATTACCAATATCCATCGATCTATCCTCTGTTAGCAACTGTGTGGAGTAGGCAGCTTGGTAAGAGCTTGGAACTTTCACATGGAACGCTTCGACGCTCGGTTTACGGAAGGCGTCGCGGCGCGTGCAAGACGCTGCGGGCGGACGGCGGAGGGGTAGGAGGATCTGCTCGGGGAGCGCGTGTCGTCGCTCGAAGCCGGCAGTGAAAACNTCGGGGAGCGCGTGTCGTCGCTCGAAGCCGGCAGTGAAAACGGTTTGTGCCAGAAAGTCTCGGATAAGTTAAACACGGGCCGTGATCCGCAGGCGTCGTAAAGCGCCGCGGCGCCTTCGTGTTTACGCGGAGACGTCGAGGCCCACCAACCGCGTCATCCCTTTCCATCGACGCCGTACTCGTCGTCCTCGTTCCACCGCCACCGCGCACCGATCGTCCCGATCCGCTCTACTTATTCCTCGTCTATTTTCGCCCGCGTGACAAATCTCTCTATGCCGGCCGGATTTATCGAGCGACATTCTGGCCCGTGCCGTGCCCATATGGTAGCCACGCGAGCTATTTCAGGCCGAGGCGTCGAGGTGCGATCTTCCACTTCTCTCTCTCTCTCCCTTCGCCGTGCAACGCCGACGATCGCGCGATAAGCAGATCGATTGGCTATCGGCGAAAGCTGTCTTCCAATTGATAGACGCGTCCGCGGTTTCAGTGAAACACGCGTAGGAAATGTGCGGCAAGGGAGTTTGAGAATTGTCGTACAATTGGAAGCGTTTGCTTGGATACATCTTAATTGTGTTCTTGTGTTTTTTATTGATAGTACATCATTCTGATGTTGCGAGAAACGAAAAGAAATTGCAAACGGATAATGATAAATAATAAACGAAGTTATCAGAATGAAAATTATAATTTAATTGATCAGCAAATAGTATCTGAAATTTAGGATATCCTTCTTGATTGATAACAGAATTAAATTAAACATCTTTCTATAATTGCAATAAAAAACTAATAAAGTTAATTAACTCCCAAGTAGACGACTACAGTAATTTAAGTTATAATACTAAAATTTAAGGTACTTATAAAATTATTATAGTAATGGAATCAAATGATAGCTATCAATCAAGAGTCGATGAAGCTAAGATAATGACACAATAGCACAAATACGTGATTAAATCCAAATTTTCAAAATGTAGACTTCATTTTAAATTTCTACTTATTATATATTTATTGTTTATAATATTAATCAATCAAGAGTCGATGAAGCTAAGATAATGACACAATAGCACAAATACGTGATTAAATCCAAATTTTCAAAATGTAGACTTCATTTTAAATTTCTACTTATTATATATTTATTGTTTATAATATTTCATATATTATTTATTGCTTTAGCGTCTGTCATATTTACCATCTATTTCTACATTAAATGTAATCAAAGTAGAAACAATAGAAGAAAGATTATTATTATATATATTTTGAAGTAAAGCTTGTCGTTACAATTAGAAGCACTGCTTTCATGGAATTTTATAGATGTATTTATGGTGTAATAATGAGAAGAATCTGGCATTGCTCAAAAACAAAAGAATCGATATTGATAGATAATTTTCTTACGTATGTTCAGCT
>NIPQ01034383.1:0-11858 GCA_002806875.1 Lepidotrigona ventralis hoosana
TCTATTAAAGATTCAAATTTACTCTAAAGATATAGAATCAACACTTCAGGCTATCAGTTATTCTCGATCAAAATGAGAATAGTAATTTCCAAACATTTAGCATCACAGGGATATCACAAATGGTTGGACAGTTCTGAATTATTGCAAATATATGTATAGATATAGAATATATATTTATTTTGCTTGATCTGATTGCAAAGTAAACTGTTAATAAACCAGTTTATTTTATTTTACTGATATTAGAGATTAATATAAATTTGGGAAATACAAGTAGATTTCTTTTTTCAAATAAATTTTTATAGATTCCTAGCAGCAATGAAACACGGAAAATTAACAGAAGAAGAATGTTCATCGTAGCTATGGGAACGGAATAAAAATATCAATCGTTTGACAAATTCACTAGTGTTTCTGTCGATGAAAAATTTTTTCTTTTATACATGCATAATGATGGAAAAGAGTTTAAAATTGCTATTTATTACTGTTAGAATTAATGATTATCATATTATATTATCTCTATGTTTATTCGATGCTTTTGTTAAATATAATTCTATTTTATTAAATTACTTCGCACGAATTTGCAATTGCAATTGTAAAATTTATTTAAAATTTCTTTAAGTCATTGACATCAATTGGCTCTTGAAGATTTTGTCGAATATTTCGCAGTCCCTCGTTTCCTAATTTATCCATAGTTGAAAATGCAAAATACAACCTCTGAAAGTGAATTCGAATGGGAAAGATTGGATCATCTCTAGCTTCTCGTCCCCCGTAATTTGTCCATTGAAATGCAAAAGATAATTTCGGAATTACTTTGTCACCGTCGGCCGTTCGATTTCAGTTTCTACTTTGTCGTTTACGAGTTCTGACGTTACGAAACATTGCGTTCATATTCCATCTGCGAGATGTTGTAATTCAAATTGGACTCGTCGCCATAGAAAGAAATTGGAAATAACACGGGAAATTGGACTCCTCTTCTCGAATGTGTTGCTTCATAATGACAGGAGCTTTTGTAGTTGAAACAACTACAGCCAATTTGCTCCCCCCGAGCAATGAAAGAGAAAGACACGCGTTAGTTTTTTCTTTTTTTTTTTTCTTTCTTCAATTCAACGACATTTGCGACGAGTGTCTGCTCACTCGGTAACTGTCACGTTAATACAGAGAGCGTTGATTGTTATAAATAAATATACGAGGCTCGTATACTCGTTTGAGCTTTTGAACAACCAGCGCCGCCAGTTCGTATAACTCTTCAGTCGAATAACCACGCAGCGATATTCCTTTTTCTACGACCTACTTCGCTCGATTCAAATTCTACTTTCCTCGAGGAGCAGGCGATAATACAAAAACTTCGGATCGAAGTTCCGGTCCCACCACAATATGTATTCCGAATCTCAGAAGGCATTAGCCGCGTAATGAACGCCACGGAATCTCTCTGGCCAGAAACAAAAAAACTCAGCATCGATCCCCATTTTTACTTTCAAACTTTCCAGTTCCATTTCTGTCTTTTTATTTCTGATTAAACGATTCAATCTCGAGGTATTCATCTTCGATTTGGACGTGGCGAGAAATATCAAAGACCTTTTTTTTTCAAATTTTCGAACGACAAATCTTAGAAACTTGCGAAACAAAAATTAGTAACAATTTTGCTCGTAGTGATACAATTATATTTTTCATTATTTCAAAGAATAATCTTGTAAAATCTGTTATAAGAAATTCACAAGTATAAAGTGGGATATTTATTTAAATTAAAATTTCTATTTAAATCTCATTTCTTTTTCTATGTTCAGCGAAATTTAAAAATATAGTAGCACGTGAAAATCCGGCGTGAAGTTCGATCTATCCTCAGTCCAATCAGTACAATCATTAGACTTTGATATTAGAGAAACAATTGTTTCTAAATTTCTCTATGAAAAATAACAATGATATTCCATTGAAAATTTTCTTGATGTTTCCATTATTTGGAATAGTCCAATTCATTGTTCACAGCATTGAGATTGAAAGAGTTAATTATGTGATTTAGTGGTGAGACAATCGTACAAATGTCACACGTATCTTGAAACGTGACCTAACAATAAGCCTAAAAAAGTAACCTAACAATTTTGTGCCCAATAAATCGTTCAGGACCAACAATTTCGAAATAAAAATATCTTCTCAACTCCCGGTGGTTGTTCTTTCGGTCATTTTTCGACCCACTTACGTTTCTCTAGAATTAAAAAAAAAAACGTCACAACGTTTCAAATAAAACGCGAAGAACTCTTTATTAGTACATATGGTGCCCTCTTAATCTCCAAGGTGTTCTTTCAGTCATTTCCGACCCAGTTACGCTTCTCTGAAATGAAAAAAAGACATCTCGAGTCCAAGCAGTCTAATATACGAAGAACTCGCTAACTACTCTTTCTTAGATTTTCCTGCTAATATCTCGTAAAGAAAGATTCTCATGTAAACTGACTGCAAGATCGAAAGTTCCAAAATTTCAGGACGCAGATGCTGTCATCGTCCGCGAAAATGGCGGAGAGTCGCGAGGTCGCGCGAAAAAAAAATCGCCTAAGTTTGGCGCGCTGACCAAAAGCGGACGCGACCTTTAACTTCTCGACGAATCGGGGAGGGAGGTGGGAGAGATTTTTCATCCGCGGGGAAAAAATGTCTCGGTTGCACGTACGGTCGGAGTTGATTTACAGCCGGCCCGAAGTTTCTCCGATGGCCGACGAGGGACGCCGCGGCGATTTTCCCTTTTTATTCGCGTGCAAATGCGCATCCGGGGAATTAAATTATTATTTCGCGGAACAAAGGCGGGCGGGTACACAACCTGGCACGCGGGTTCGATGAAAGTTTGAAGCTGCGAAACGACGCACGGCGAATTTTCAAGCGTAAGTGTAAATATACCAGTGTTCCGCGAATTGCACGGAATTTCTTGAATCCTCCTGCGAGAAGTGTCCTGCCAAACTCGAGGCTGAACATTTGAATTTTAGTAAATTCTCCTATTTCAGCGTACATTTTGTAATAAAGATGTCAATGTTTTTGAATACACTCGAATGCTCGATTTAAGCAGTTGTTAAGAATTCAAAGTATCTTGAAATATTAATATCCTTATTTTGTACATCTGGATCCTCAAGATTATTGGCCAATTATAGTTGATAGTTTCAAGCTATTAGTTGCCCGCGAAAGTTATGTAAAATAAAACAAATTTAAAAGTACATGTACAAGTGACGAGGTACTTAATACAAGTATATGTATACTTCGTAGAGATCAGAAAATTACTTAAAAAGCTGTGATCTACTGTGAGATCACGTTAGAGAATGTATTATAACATAGCATTGTATAAATTATCACTAGGCTGCGGATTTTACATATTTATAGGAAAATTGTAATATGTAATATGTACAAATTTATGAAACATTCAAACTCGAGTATTTATTATAATAGTTAGTAGATGAAACAAGTTCTTTTCCAAGTTTCTCCATAAAAATTTTAAAATGCATAAAAATGCTAACTGACTATGTCTGAAGTATACTAATTTTCTACCAGATGCAATAAATATCTTCTAATTTCCCTATATATATTTATGATCCCAATATAAAAGACTGTGGGACATAAGTATCCGACTTTCAAAAATATTTCAAACCTTCCTTTTTACAACTGAATACATTACAATAAGAATTATTATATAATAGCGTCAATTGTTGAAAAAGATTCATATCGAAAGACTTAAATTGCCAGCCAAAATGTTGAATTAACCCTCAGTTGAATTTCTTCGAAGTGAATTTTTATTTTTTTTTTTTAAATCACTCCTTCAGACGTTTCGAAACGAAAACATTAAAGTAGAGACTTCGATAAGTACCTCGGAATTTTTCCAAATTATTTTCAAAGTTGAGAACAGTAAGAAAAATTGGCCACGTAGATTGTTCACGGGAGGTGCGAATAATATGACCACGAGAAATAGAATCATCAGAATGCTCGATCATCGGTCGTTTATGTCGGTGCCGATATCGCGCATCGTCAACTAGATCGGAAAAGAGAACGAGGGGGGGGGGGGAGAGAAGAATTAAGTAAGATTAAATTGATAAGCTGCATAAGAGACAGCGTCGAAGTGCCGTTCTCTTATCAAACTTTCGTATCTCGGGCGAGATTATCGTCACGGAGATCGACCATGTTACTTTCGTGTTCGCCGAGTGTACGACGGGATAAATATTCAACCAGAGACGTGCGGTTCCAAGTAATTGGAATTTTAACGAAAATTGATAGACGACGATGGGAAGTGCTTGAGCAACTGTCTTTCGATCTCTTATAATCTCGAATATTTGTCTAGGCCTTTTTAGAAATTCAGAACACGAATACCTGTTTAACCTGTTTAACGTTTCAATTTTATTACTAAAACGCATACGTAAGAGGATGCGTGGGTAAAATTTGGTGATGACAAATATGTACGTCGATGTGCTTTCGCTCGAGAATTAAATTAAGCACGGCAGTTTTTGGATAACTGATTATACGCAATTCGTTGAATTAAATTGATATCGTTGATAAATTGTGTAAATTGATATTCCAATTAAACATTTTAATTATACCTATTATTGTTATTCGGTAGTATTATTGACGAAACTTACATTTCCTCGTTGGAATAGAAAAGTAGGAAAAAGGGAAATCAATTACGCGAACAACGAAAGAATAATTAAATAAATATTCGAAATACTCTGACTCAAAAACAATTTGGAGAATTACGATTTTAAACAGTGTTGGAAATTTGTTGCTGCTATTTTCTTTCTTTTTTTTTTTGCCAAGTAAAATTTTTCATGAATATTCGCGAATATTTTCACAAAGACTTTTATTTAAATAGCAGAAGAGAATGTTTCTTTTTCCACATGACAAGCATACTCGTCATATTGAAAAGGAAAAGTCATTTCAATATCAAACACAGTTAACAGATTAATAAAATTCTAATATTTATAATCTTTATATGGAGATTATTAATTTAATTAAGCCTGTTATCTGCTGGTTTGTATATCATGATTTTATCGAAATTATATTAGAAATTACGCGAATCAACTCCATGCTTGCATTGATTACAATTTTAATGAGTTTTGCTGAAGATAAAACACCAGTGCGTACGTATATCGCTAGTTGAAAATCTTTGGACAAGTGTTAATATTTATTTCAAGATTGGAAAAATTAAATAATACTTTATGCAATAAAGAACCAATAAAATAATATAAAACACAAGAATCCTAAAAATACGACTGTATTATTAAATAGAATATTATTTAATATAATTTAATGTGTATGTAGTTTAAAATAAAATACACAATTGCATTATTAAATATATATTATTTAATACGTGTATGATTTTAAATGAAACATGACTGTTTAATACAATTTAATACATATCAAATTTAATTATCTATAATAATTTCTACAATAAATACTGATTGTTCAAATTGTTTTATTAGATAAACAAACTAAAGTTGACGTGTTAAAACTACAATAAAAATTTATTATATTATCTACAATACAATTTGCTTATCTCTCTCTAGACTGTTACTATAAAAAAGTTCTGCAATGAAATCATAATCATAATCACTCGGAGACACGATACATCCTAAGTGCTTTTTAGCATAAGATTATAATGACTATTTTTCCTTTTAAATGTCCATGTTTCATGACGATTATTTTTCTAATAAAATTTTAAGGGCTTTCGTTGAATATTCGAGTCAATTATTTTTCTTTTTTTTCCTTCTTTTTCACGTAAAGCCGGTGGTTTTACTAAAATTAACGATGATACTTCCGCTCCACCATCTTCGCTCTTTATTAAATGTCACAGGAAAGTGCATCCTTACGTTACATAAATTTATGCACTATTTAAAATAACTATATCACCATCCGCACAAACCAGATATCCAATATTTTCAATGTTGCGTTGCGTAAGCCTGATGCATCTAAAAAATGAGATTCTCACGTGATATTAATTTATCGCAGCATTTTCTTTTTTTTTTTTCTTATTACATATTTAATGAAATTTATGTTTCAATATGACTTCCAATTATCTGAAGTGGCATGCAGAATTGGTATTAAAATTTAAAATTTTAATGATTTAATTTAAAAGTGATATGTCAATCTTCACACGGTCAAAATAAAGTTAATTTCCGAGAACCATTGAAAATGAATTTTAATTTTGTTTTGACTATTGAGAATGAATTTTACCTTTAACGTGAAATGTTAATCTTCACACGATGTCCTGATCATTTCTAATCGAAATGAATTTTATTTTCGCTATAAATTCAATTTTAGAGAGTCATTCGGATATATATTTTATATGGCATGTACAATTTATATTTTTGTTAGAAAGAAAGATGAATTTTAGCGTGTTAATCTTTATACTTTAGTTTTTGATCATTTTATTTTTGTTGTACATTCACTTTTCAGAACCTCATTTAAAACATATGTTTCCCTAAAATAATAATTAATAAATAGACTGGTCATTTTCATGCAANGGAAAGATGAATTTTAACGTGTTAATCTTTATACTTTAGTTTTTGATCATTTTATTTTTGTTGTACATTCACTTTTCAGAACCTCATTTAAAACATATGTTTCCCTAAAATAATAATTAATAAATAGACTGGTCATTTTCATGCAACAAAAATTATATTGAATATGTAGTCAGACACGTCTATTACATAAGATTCAAAACTTTATTATCTTGATATCACAATAGGAAAGAAGAAAGGAATATTTCATCCATTTTTATCTCGAATTTCAACATATTGCGTTGCCCTATCAAAGTTCGTAGTTTGTATATAGTTGAAGAAACAAAAGATCAACAATTCAATCATTCTACACGTTGTTATTATTCCGATATAGAAACAATGTAAAACAATTTGATTAAAGAAAATTTTTTGAAAGTTTCATTTCTCAGAATTACTCGTAGAAAAATTCTCTGTTAGATTGTTTAACAATTTCAATTTATTATCAGAAATCTGATAAATAACAGGTATATGACTATAATTAAGAAACATTTAAAAAAATAGTATAAAACAATTTATTAAGACACATAAAAAATAAATAGTATAAAACAATTTGTCTAACAACTGCAGAGAGATTTGCCAAAAATGTAATATTTTTTGTTTAGTACAAATGGTCGAAAATGATCATAAGCGTTTGCAAAATTATTTGAAATAACTCCAAATATGTTATCGTATTTTTTTTTTTTTCACTCTGTTGAAAGTACAAAGATAGCTAAAATGGCCTTTCAATAAGATTGTTATTGCCTGACTAGAATTCGTTACGACGCTTCAATCCCGTTACTTCACCATCTTTTTCCTCCATTAAACGTCATAGAAAAGTGCATCTTCTCGTTTTATAAATTTATAAGTAGCCTACATTTATATGCAACCTCGTATTTGAGAATACGATTTGAAGAAATGGAAAATTCAAAATTCGAGTATCAAACGTTATTAAATGCGTGTATTTTTTTATATTTTTATTGCTTAAAAGTTCATTCGTTGTCTAATCATAATAGTTATGATAATAAATCAGGGTGCAGTTAGAGGGACAAATGCAAAATATTTGTAGTTACAATTTTGCATAAATATCTTTAATCTACATTGTTAATGAAATATCAAAACATTAAAATATTCTATACAACACGTATAACATATTCTTCTGAATGTTTGAATATTTTCTTGAGTAACTTAATGGCAGCTCAACAAGCGAGTACTTTAATCCTTTAAATACTTAAAATTACCAAAAATCCAAAAGTTTAATGCTGACCGAGAAGCATGTAACACATTAAAAGTACATTCAATGAGTGAACTGATTATTTTATTATAGATTATATCGATACTCTAGTACAAACTAAACACTCAGAGAGTTAATAAGTGAAACAAATCTTAGCTCAGGTCCTATTTTTTTTTTCAAACATATTTATGAAACTGTGAACTTGTATAAGAAAAAAATAAGTAATCGTTTGTTTATTATCAATCATCAATGATTATCAATCATAGACGGTAATTGTTAATTATCCTCTACATAAAAAAAAAAAGAAAATATATATTGCATCATCAAATCATCTTTTTATTTGTATTTCCAAAGCTGTGAATTTGCACAAAGGTCAGCGGTTTAATTATTGTCCACGTGTGAAATAATACCGTACGCATCAAACGCATCAGAAATGATCTTTATTGGAAAGCCGAAGACAAATTCTCGCAGAATTATTATATTTGCTCGTAAGAACAAACACTGTGCGCGCGTGCCTATGCAAGGAAATGCCGTGTGTATTTGTAATATTTGTAAAATATTGCCATCAATAACGATTAAGCTTGATAACGTCGAAGTTTTCAACATTGAGCTTTCTATTATTAACAATTTATCGAAGCGATACGAAGTTTACGCGTACACAGAACTGGATTATTAAAATGGCAATTTACAGTGTTCGGTACTTGAAATTATTTATAAATCATCGTCGGATCGGCGTGGAAAGTTTTCCTTCCAAACTGGATTTTCGAACGCGAGTCTCGAATTCAGAATAATCTCGCACACGTTGAATTGCGCGAAATGCGAAATGAAATTCTCAGATATTTCTTTCGTGTAATTGCTTATTTACGATGTTCTTTGAGTCAGACTCTTGAAGATACTGCGAAATAGAATCCTGATTTAAATCCTGTACGTATGGAATTAAAAAAAAAAAAGAGCTAAGATAGGAAAGAACCTTGGAAAGGGAAAATCAGCTTTTTTAATTATCAAAGGGCAGGATAATAAGTTATAAAGGAATTACAGTTACCAAGATGAGAATATTGGTTGATTCGAGGTTTTTCGGACGATTAATTTCATCTTCCTTTGTCTTTCTTTTATTCCTCGAATAAATTTTATTTTCACGAATGTAAATAACTAATATTCTTTGTCTGATCTCCTTTTGCTTTGCTAATCAATACCAGCGGTTTTATTTCTTTCTTCTTTTCTTTCTTAAATTTGTTTCTCATTACCAGACTGCCGACTGCCGAAACATTGTTTGCCAAATATTACTAAATTCTAAACAATATTTAGTTTGAATGTTTCTTTACATTTTTTCATGTTGTGGAATTTTACATTTTGAAATTCCCTGTCAATGCATAAGAATCTTCCAAAGGATAGAAGAGTTTAGGAATAGAAATAATAGATTTATCAAAAAACAAAAACTTTAGAAAATGAAATTTTGAAAAAAAAAAAATAGAAAATAGAGAAAAATTTACAAAATAAAATTCAGAGGAAATTCTCAGTCTAAAGATGAAAAATAAATTCAGCTATTTGAAAAATAGAGCAACCGATGCGAAGGAAGTAGAAAAAAGTCATACAAAATGTTAGTTATTTATATGCAAATTCATTCGTAAAAACAAAACATTTTCACGCTTTAGAATTTCATTTAAATGCATGGAAATCTATAAATAATCTGTAAGTGAAAAATAAGTTTGTAAAAAAATTACACGTGTACTTCAAGGTTGAAAAAAAAAAAAGAAACAAACGAAAGAAAGTCGCACAAAATATTAATTATCTTCGCTGAAATCCATTCGTCAGAGACGAAATATTTTTGAAATTGAAAATTCCCCATAAATGGATAAAAATCCACAAATGAAATGCAAAATTTTTAGACAAAAATTCCCCCCAAAAAACGAGAAACAAATTTAAAAACAAATTTAATTGAAATTAAAATTAGATTAAAATCAAAAGGGAAATTTAAATTTAAATTTAAATTAAATTCAAATTAAAAGAAGAAAGAAAACGGGGAGGAAAGGAAGGGAAAAGTCTCTCACGAAAAGTTAGTTGCAAAGAATGAATAAAAATTGGAAATACGACATTTTTAATGGTTAAAAAAAAAAAGGAAGTATAGTAAGATGAAACAGATCTTTGACTAGATTCGCGATACTTTTACAGTCTGACTATTTATAAAACCATTACACACTCATTCGATAAAAGAAAAAAAGAGCAGAATATAAAGATGGATAAAGTTAATCGTCCCGAAAACCTCGAACTAACGCTCGATGACTGTGATTCAAAGAAAAAGAAGGAAAAAAAAGAGCCAGTGAAGCTAATCGACTGTGCGGTCGTTTGGAAAGTCGGAGAAACTAAATCTGATGATCGGAAAATCAACGCTTCGTTTGGCACGATAAGTTCGAATGGAACGTGGCTCCCGATGACCGGAAAAGAATCACCGGAAACGATCGCGGTAACTGCGCGTCGCAATGGCAGTAAAAACCATTTAACTCGAAATATGCAGGATTTTCGAACACGTTCGCTTCACCCCCGGAGACAACTCTCGAACGCTCGAGTGTATACTTGCCATGGCTAAACGTTCGAAATAACAAAGGCAGTAAGTAAGTGGCCTTGGTGCTTTCCGGGGACAACGTCGTGTGTACAGAAGGTTAAAGAATTTTTAAGAAAATATGGCTTTCACTTAAAAGTCCTCGACGATAGTGAATTCTTGTGTCGGTGAGTAAAGTTTGATACACGGTTGGACAAATTTTCATACAGAGGTAATGAGAAATGAGGGGTTAATTTTTCATTCAACTACCTCGATGATTATGCAAATAGAAGAGCAAGTTTTCGAAGTGATGAATTTATATTGAGTGATAAATCTCTGCTGATCTATTATCTGCTGAACAATTGGCAATTAACAGAAATAAAAATAAGAACTTCAAATGATGAATTTATATCTATATAAACGTTTGTTGACTTATTATCTTTAGTTGTAGAAGTAACATAGGGAAATGCATTTAATTTGAAACAGAGGTACGAAACAATGATTTCGAATAATGGATCTTCATTAATTAATAATTAATAAAAATAACAGTTTGAAATGATGAATTTATATTAAATGATTAAATCACGAATTTATTACTTTCACTAGAAAGATGACAATTTTCGAAGAATATCAAATACGCTATTAGTTTAGTATTTAATAGTTACTAAATAACAATTAAAAATAAATTTCGAATTTCCACGAACTTGTTATTTTTTATTTGACAGATGACAACAAAAAATATAACTTTTAGAAGGTAGGGAAACATAATTTGAATCAATGAATTCTCACTGATTTGTTGTTTTTAATTTTATTTAGAAAATAATATGGGAAAAGTAATTTCATCTCGCACTCAAATCATGATGAATCTTTCATTCGAGCTAATTCATCGAAGTAGAACAACAAACAGAAATTTATACTATTCAGCACAAGATAAAGTTTACACCATTTGAAAAATTATATTTGTAGATAATAAAATAAAAAATTATATGATTTGAATGATCGAATTTACTACGTTCGGATAAGCTATTACAAGATCATTTCGAATCAAATGACGTATTATTTAAATAATCATTCTTCAAACGAGTACTCTTAACTCGTAGAATTTCGATAAATTTACAAGTTGAAGAAACCCTTTAGAGTGGAATTTAAAATTCCTACAAATTTTTTCTACAAAGTACGTCGTAATTTTCGAACGAGCACACGGTCACGTAGCAAACGCGATTTCCTGACTAATAAACTAACATAAGTCGTAATTAACCAATTATAAACCTAAATTGGCTTGGAATGTGCTTTAACGTCGCGTATGGTTCTTAAATCTTCCTCACAATGAAGTAATCTCAATAGCACTTGACCATGTTTAACGAGTATATTCACTCGCATCGGAAACGTGCGTGCACGCGTATTATTTCAGTAACAAAAACCAACGAAATGTAAGAATTTTAAATTTCATTTTAATCGGAAAATACAGTCGCGTGTTATTTCAAACAGTCCCGTTGTTTTTATTCCCTGCTTAACGTTCACTTGTACCTAATCCTAACACAATTTGCTCTCACCTTCCGAAACGAGGCCAGTTAATTAATTAATTAATTCCACTAAATTA
>NIPQ01034406.1:0-11774 GCA_002806875.1 Lepidotrigona ventralis hoosana
ATTCTTGTAGAATATCGGGTAATACGTGCAATTTCGTACACGCGCGTGTTCTTTTGTGTGTTCCAGACAAACAAATTCAACGATACACAGCTTATACACATCTAAACAAAAACTTATTACTTTATTTTCAAGCGTAATAACTCGTGCACAATGATATATCTTTCTCGGCATTTTTCGCGAGTTTAGTTAAGAATGATATTTTTATTAAAAGAGTAAAGAATCAAATTCTAGGATCTCTACTAAACGAAAATATTAGACAAAGAACAAGCGATACAAGAGACGAAGAGAACTAAATATAATTACTCAAGCAATAATAAATATAAATATGCATAACTAATTGTACAGTAGATTAATCGTAAGTTTCAATGTATCGCCAAGTATCTCTCGAGCAACTCGTTCACAGCACTGTTCGATGCTTGACAATCTCACTTGAGATAAACCGTCGGAGGATTAAATATTACTATTAATCGAAACTTGGACGAGATTATCTCGGTGATGAATTGTCGATGGTGAGTCTACGATCTTCAAAGTAAGAGAAGAGGCAAGAAATATTTAACGAAAGGAACCGCGAACGGAATGCGCTAGGGAATAGAATATCCCAGAGTATCTGGGTTGATCGAAAACGTATATCAACGCTGGTCGTCGGGGAAAAAGTTCGCGAGCTTTTTGTTCGTAAGACAAATTGACCGGCGCCGCGACAGACAGAATGCCGAAATATTCATGGGATTCGAGATTTCGCTCGGAGAAACTTGCGTGCCGCTGCCGTTCAATCCTTCTTTATGGACCTTTTGTCAAACCGAAAAATTTCCTTCGAAAAATTTCTTTCTACCGAGACAGAAATTTCCCTCGATATTGGAATTTCTCTGAGATGATCGCGCGTCATATTCGGTACTTAACACATCTCGATTGATTCGTAACACGTTGGCATCTGACAGCTTATGATTAATGCATTGCATTCCTTGCTTCAATTATCTTGCGATTCAATTTTTTATACTTGATCGATTATCCCGATCCGGGCAACGTGCAAGTAAATTTGGCATTGACAAGTCAACGTCTGTTTTAATATGCAACGCGAGTCAGATTCATTGATACGTTTGCCATTGATTAATTCGATTGCTTTGAATTCGATTTATTGATTGATCGCCAAACATTGCTTTGATCTGTGTAAATCTTGACGTTTATGTGAACGGCCGAATAACAACTGGTTATTGGCTTGATAAGATTCCAGTCGAAGTGTCGGCCGTGCTTTCGAAGTGGCTCGAAACTGTTCCTTACGAGTCGAGAGGATCGGAAGAAAAATGTTAAGAAATTGTTACTTCTTTTTCGTTCTGCTAACAATCTTAATTTTATTGGTAAGCAATCGCATCTCGAGAAGCGAATTCATCGATAAGAGTTTCACACATTCGTGTCCATTTTCTTTTTTTTTTAGCATTCTGGAAAGGCGGATATTAAAAAGGATTGTCGCAGAGAATCGAAGGTTTCATGGGGTATATTATATAGTTTATATGTTATACAATTATCCATAAAAACCCAAGGTAATGGCTCAGTAATTGAAATACTGTTTTCGTTTTTCGCTTCAGTCGCGTTAAGGAAGTTGAAGGCCGGAGACTTGGAACAGGAAGATCAGAACTTAAAATGCTACCTGAAGTGCTTGATGATGAGGCATGGTATCTTAGACAACAATGCGGAAGTGGACGTGCAAAGGGCGCTTCGGCATCTGCCACGACGCATGCAGGACTCATCCAAGATATTGTTGGACAAGTGTAAATCTGTTGGTGAGTATTTCATTCTCGAGAACTTATTATTATTCGATTATGGTGCACACGTGAGATTTTCGTTTTCCTAGATAAAATTTTAGCTGCAATCTTTTCAACGTTTCAATATGTATAAATTTGTAATCATCCACTTCTTTTCTTATCATTTTAACAATTCAGCTACTTTATTTTTAAAATTTTCTTTCTTGAGTGATTCACCGAAATTTTACTCAATTTCCTCTTTCTCCTCGCCGTAATAGAAAGATTTGTTTTCCTATTAAACCAAGCCTAATTCATAATCCATCGAGCGCAATCAGCACGATCGGAACATTAAACTGCTCATTTCTAGAGGGGACCGATCCTTGTGACAAGGCCTACAACATGGTTAAATGTTACGTAGGGCATCATCCAGAGGTAAGTCTTGATCTCGNCACCGAAATTTTACTCAATTTCCTCTTTCTCCTCGCCGTAATAGAAAGATTTGTTTTCCTATTAAACCAAGCCTAATTCATCGAGCGCAATCAGCACGATCGGAACATTAAACTGCTCATTTCTAGAGGGGACCGATCCTTGTGACAAGGCCTACAACATGGTTAAATGTTACGTAGGGCATCATCCAGAGGTAAGTCTTGATCTCGACTCGTTCGGCATTTTCGTTCAACCAAGACGAACTCTATTCCTTATTCGTGTTGCAGATTTTGCAGAACGTCCATTTCTTGTAGAGCTCTCGTTGCGGACACTCAACCACAGAGAGAGACGTTCAAGTATTCAAGAAGAGAAGACAATATTGCTTTCGTGTAATCATTATGCGATGAGAGATAAAAGAAGAAAATAGAAGGATACGGAAAGTTTGACGTTTGACGAATGTAATTATAGGTTTAGTATGGGATAAACGATGGTGCAAAACAAAACGATCGTCTTAATCGTGCGAATACCAATCTCTCCCTTCCTCCCTCCCCCGAGAAAATTTCATTGCTCGAGATTCTCGTCGACAAAGTCTATTATTCTCTGTAGGAACGCACGATAAACCGGAAGGAAAATCATTCAGCGAACGATCGGGCGAAACTTCCTACGAAGTAGCATTTCCATCGAGACACTGATGTTCTGGCGGAAATTAAGTTCCGTCAATGGCGCGATTTTTCTTGTCTTTACCTGTGTAATGCTAGAAGCTCGCATACGCGTTGATATCTCTGGCGAATCGCTATTAAATCCAATGGACGCGAATAAATTTATTTAAAAGGATTACGAGATAGATGCTTGAATATAAAAGTATTCGAACATTGGCTTATTTTTGGCCAGACACGGGAACAGGAGTGGAAACTTTGTACTTTCATCATTTCTGGCATGATAAAATGAATTTTAGAGAATAACTGGCATTTACATGAGCGGGACAGTTTGTAAATATTACAGATCAAAGATTATTTCAAGCAATATTATTCTAACGAAGGTCAGTAGATAGATCGACGAATTGTCTGCTGAATTTTACGATAAACGATACTTGTGAGCGATAGTGTATTTCATATAAGATAGACTGATACTTAGGATACCACTAATTACTCGAAACTTTGCATTTCTACGAAGTCCCCACAATATGCAAAGATCATCTACAGTCTTTTAGGTAGAAAAGGTGAATCAGTTTTGAATTGAATGTACCTTAAAACCAGATTACTCAAATTCAGACAAAAAAAAAAACTCAGATTCAGAGTTGAATACGAGGCTCGATCAGCTGGCAAGCCTATAGAGAATTCCATGGAAACTCGGCTTCTGCCTGGACGAAAACTTATATCATTCCCAGAATCCGGAATAACGCAGCCGAAACGCGACGAACGAAAGAAACGCGGCTCTAGTTTCTTCGGGCTAGTGACGTGCATGTGCCTCTCTAACTTCTGAAAACGTAACTTAGGTCGTGTCTGTATTCACCGGGTGGTGGAAACTGGGTCACAGTTCTGCCCATCGTATTAAAACAATCCCTAAGCTCTTGGCGCGGCCGGAAAAGGGCGCGGGGACCAAGGGGTGGCGTGGAATGGTGGGCGTTAGCCAAGTAGGAAGGGGTAAATAACACGCCGAGGGAGGCAAACAACACGCGTAGGAGAAAGAGCAAAGGTGACTGTAGTGGGTAGAGAGAGAGAGAGAGAGAGAGAGAGAGAATGAGAGAGAAAGAGAGGAAAGAAACTGGCGAGAGTGGAGATTATAAGTGGCAAAAGTACTGCGAAAAGCGACGAGGCTAAATAACCGGAGATACGAACGACGAACGATAATGATGCACCACTCGAGGCATCCTCTTGTTTCTTCTCTTCTATCACGACTTGTCGACGGGACGATTCGATTGTTCCCTTTTGGCAGGATGTTTCGTGTGTACATAGGTTCGCGAAAGTACTCGAACGCTTGTAGACATTCTTTTATAGGTAGGTATATCATGTGCGTTGTGTTGCGAGATAATTTCATTGACAATTGTCGTGATTACATTGATAAAGTATTGACATGAATTTGAAAATATAGAAGTACGCAGTACAAGTGTATTTCGTATAGTTCGCAGAAGTATTTAAACAGTGAACCAGCTGTTACATTAATAGATATCAATATTGAATAAGGCTATATTTTAAGATGACTAGTTGTATCATGTACTAATTTTTTTTTAGCATATACCTCTTCGAATCAAATCCAGACATAATCACGACAACTGTGTCTCATTACAGTGTTGATCTTATACAGACGTAAAATTTTTACGCGGAAATTATTCACAAGAATGGCAAACAAACAAAATAGGGGAACGTTCAAGAGAATGCAAATCACTGGTGTGACTTTTACGAACTAAACTTTCCCCGTCTATGATGATACATCGTTGAAGAAGTAAGTAATTCGCCAGTATGCTCTGTTTATTGTCTCTCGTGCGCTATATCCAGAAAATTGCAGGTTTTGCGTGGGTAGAGTGTAAAATACTGGTGAGGAATGAAGTAGCAGACCCTGCGGGGATTTCTGCCCGGCGAGGTAAGATTCCAGAGAGGTTCACCGCGTGCGAGATACACCTTGTCTGCTTTACAAAACACCGTTATTAAAACGGAGGAGGACAGTTACGTGGCGAGGCTAACCCTGTGATCTAAGAGATCTAGTCGCTAATCCTCGTTGGCCTGATTAATCCGAGCTCACCGAATTTTCCGGCTCGCCGGTGCACGTCGGTCGTAGAGGAAAGAAGCCTTCCCGTCTGGCCATTCCTCGTTATACTAGAATATTCTGTTATCCTTTTATCTCGATCTTCCCTGCATAATCTTGAAAGAAAGAAAGAAAAAGAAAGAAGAATTCGAACTCGCTGGCCTGGCTCGAAAATTCGAGCAATCGGAGTAGAACGCGCGTTACTTGGTGGATGTTGCACAGTGAGATTGCAGCAATAAGATTGAGGGTCAAGTAGGGCCATTAATTATTGAAATATAGCTGCTACTGAGACTGCACGCAATTTGAAAGCACATGGATATTTATGACAGTTAACACTAGAACCACCGACCATTCAAAAGGGTAAATACGTTTATTTGAGCCAAATTTTAATCAATATCGATTAAATTAATGGTTGAAGCCATTTATCTGAACGTAAACAGCTATTACATGAACGAAAAATCGACAGCAGCAGGGAAAACCAATAAACTTCTATTGTATAAATTTCAATTACATGCACTATTTGTCCCATTACAAGTTTATATAAATCAAGTTCTAGTGTATTAGAAAGGACAAGGAAGAAAAAAAATCTATAATGAAAAACATACAAGCGTTTATCAGCACATTTCGCGAAATATCGTTCGAATTTGCAAGAACGCATCGTTGCAAACTTAGAAAGTGTCTCATGCAAAAGAGTTGCAAATTAATCATTCTGATCTGTATAATTCTAGTGTCAATGTCTTTAATTGTTGACACTTTAATCGACGAGCTTCGTAAAATCGGAGTTTTCGAGATGCAAAATAGAACATCGCAAGAGCATGAGCGAGCCTGAATTGAACAAGGATTCTTACAAACCCCAAGTGTAATTTCTAATTACTTGTGGTCATCGAGAATTGTAAATCTTAATAACCAGTTACACAATCACGTCGCACCGCCTCCAAGTAAACCAGAGCAGACGTTTATCCAAGTTTTCTGCCGGTGCTCGATGACGTTGCATTAAAGGCCCGTTTATCTCTGTCGTCAGCCGTGAGAGTGCAGAAACTCCCTGGCGAGGGTTATTTTACATCCTCGTCGACACACTAGGAGGCGAAGAACCCCGGGACCCTGGCCGCTGAACGCGGTCAATCAAAGGAGAGCACCCTGATCGTCTAAATAATTCGCTACCTCTTCAGATTAGACGAGCGTTTCACGCAACACCGAGGGATTCTTGTGTAGCAAACGTCGACGTAGATTTTCGCGGGATATCGTGCCGATTAACGTTGATCCAATATTTACTGGATCGGAAGAAATAATCTTCGATTCTAAGGGAATCGGCGATCCAAATGTTTGGAAAGTCCATGCATCGCTCTCTCGAGGGAATTCTCAAACTTTGCGAGGCAGTGCAGCTGTCCGTGCGGCTGTTGCAGTTCAAAACTGTGCGAGAGACTGTGTTCTTCGTTTCGGAAACTTTAAAAACAAAGAGAAGACCACTGTCACGGTATTTCGCGTGAAAAATCGATGGTTCGAAACGAAGGCGCTCGATCTGTAATTTATCGCGCGATTTGAGGCTGTGCTTTCTTGTGTCAGCTTTCGTTTCCTCGATTCGCGGAAATAACCGTACGAGGGCGTTTCATTTTTCATTAAAACGAATGAGAGGAGGAAGGACAGCTTTGTCGCTGTTTTGTTAATGACTTGTAGCTGGCTTGTTATCGATAAGAAAGGCACACGTAGCACTACGTGTCCTACAGATGGTCAAGAAATTACTTGTAATGACGATTCAGCCAGCCGAGAAAATCGCACAGAACTCTCGGCGATATCGCTACGTTTGATCGTAAACCTGTTTCGCGTAAAGAACGGGATCAGAAAGAAAAAAAAAAGAGGAATTTATTCCCGTTCAAAACTGAACGTGATATTCGATCCAGCCGAGAGTCGGGGATGGTGGCGTTACCTGGCGCCCTTCCAACAATGTGTTCACACTTTTTACCTCGAGATAAATTCGCGTGCCGCGCCCGGCCACGCCAATTGCCCGACGTTTCCTCGATCCTACGGCCGCCATATACAATCCATATTTACTTGCTTACTCGCGCGTCTTACTCATTCATTCATTCTCGTTAATCTAATCTAACGCGAGGCACGTTCGTTTTATTAATCTTATCTAAATTTGTTTCTGTTTTTTTTTTAAACAACCTGGACTTTCCCCGTTTGATTTGCTTCTGTAAATTGTGTCTCAGCTCTGAGAAACTAGATCACGGATATTCATGCAAAATTCGACATTTAAGGAAATGGAGATAAAATAGAAAACACTGAAGATCTAAGATATTCGACAGAGGCAGTTAAAAAAAGAAAAATTTACAGCAGCAGAAATATGTATATAAATTTGACCTAGTCGTCGAACTATTCACTGTCCGAAAGTCGAAAGACGTTCACCTAACTTTCTCCTGTTTTTCTATGCGAATCACGATCTCGTGACATTCACGCAGACATTGACGTCACACATTTTCGAAAACTTTGGCTGGTCTCTTTTTACTTTTCTCTCGATGACGTTTTCTGCGGATCGATCGAGTCTACATCTGTTCTACAGTGTGGCCACAAAATAACTTTTACAAACACATTTAATTTTTTAATTCTTTATTATTTTATTTGGAAATGTAATTAATAGATTTTTTTTAAGGTTTATAACCTAAAATAAAAAAGATTGAAAACGAATAAGTTGTGATTTTTTCAAACCCTTCAGTTTTTCACTGGCCACCCTGTAGAATTGAAGTCAAAGGATAGCATGAGCCAGTTAAATGGATTCATTCAAATATCCCCGCTATTTTTTGTTGTACAAAGCAACTGTTCTGTTCTGTTCTGTTCTGTTCTAAACAAGGTTGTACCATTTCAAGGGACAAGTGTACAATGCTAGAAATAGTTCCTTTTCAATGATCATTTGTTTACGAGATCTCGTTATATGTTCTTTTTTTATGATTAACCTATACTTATTTTTGAATACTTCTGTGAAAAAACGAATTGATTTATTTCTGAGATATTTAGAATGTAACTAAGATTTCTTTAAGATTCGATATCTCGTTGTATACTGATTCGCACGTTTGAATTCGTACACTTTGTGCTCCTTCTAAATTCATACGAAATTTTTTTCAATCTAACAATAAGCATAAATAAGCGTAAAACACAACTATGGCTAATAAAATTCGTTTGGTTCCAGTTGTCGGAAACTTACTTGCGGATCCTGCAAAACTGCAGCTGGAGAATTACGGGTATTTTCGTTCACCACCAGTTTTTGTTCCATGATACACGGTTTTTTTTTGTATTTCTCTTTACAAGTTCCTTCACATCTACATTACCGGTTTGTTGAAAATGTCCTATAACGTTCGAAATTATGTGATACGGGGGACAAACACGATGCGGGAACTTGTGTGCGTATAGATGCATAGTTCTCTGCAAACAACAACGACTTTCACCGTACGTGAGAACAATGTCCACTTTTTCTTGAATCGTGTAACACATTCTTCTGGCTTCGCGAAGGTTTGGATCAGAACTAAAGAAAGACGAAGTGTGAGAAATCTGGCGCGTTATCACTCGTAATATGAAATAATTTTATGACTGAGTACGAATGTGAAAATCAGTGTATTGGGTGACTCATAATATAGTTAAAGAGATTCCAATTACGTTCAGACGCAAATAACTCAAAAATAAATGATCGGAACGATGTTGTTTCACAGGTTGTTGAATTTATTTTTTCACGCTCTGCAAGAAATATCTAAAGATAAATGTAGGTGTGTGTTTTACAAAAAAGTAACAATGAGATTTCGTAAACATTTTTCAAGATAATGCAACATTTCTTAAAATGAAATAGAAGTTTTCTTTTTGTACAATAAAAAAGAACGGAGATACATGATCCCATTTAGTTGATCCACCCTGTATACATATGCATGCGCATATACATATTTAAAGTTAACTAGGATTTGTATCGTTATGTGTAACTAGATAGAGACCCATGAAAGTGCTTGAATATTTGCCATAGAAAACTTTCATGAATATACATGCGTTATATGATACCTTTTGAAATCTCAATAGCGCTCTAATGAGACTGGAATATCATGATCCTTATTGGCAAAATTCGGTACCAAATTTGAAAATGTAATATAGAAATTACGATATATTCATGTACCAGCATGTTGTACATTCGCCATAAATATACCGTTACACGAGCGTAATCTTTTGAATATCTCGAAGATTTATATGCGCTTTGCACGCTAATTTTTTCTGCACGTGGATCTGTAGCGTGGTGAAAATAAAATAAAAAAAGGAGAAGAAAAAAATGACAAGAGTGGTCCGACCTGGTTCTGTTTGATCACAGCTAATTACTGTAAGGTTTCTGTCGACTAATTAACTATGGTGAAAAAGACAAGAAATGTGGGGGCTGACTGTGGGCAAAAATGTCGACAAAGAATGAATCGGAGATTTTCACCAGAATAAACATTCTTACTCTATTGTGCTGACTTTGAATACGGATCAGGTTCTCCTTTTTAAATTAAAAGTCTTAATACATGTACAGTATGAATAACGCTCTTAGAACATACAATTAGCATTAAACGTTGCCCTACGAAACATTCAGGCTTTTTAACGCATTTATGCCGGGCATCATTTGTTTGCTGGCTGTTTAACGAAAACATTAATATAAATAAATGAATAAAAATAGAACAACTGTATCAAAATATTTCCATATAAATCAATGTAATTTAAATGATGATCGAAAGAAATAGATTTCTGCAGTTGTATTTTTATCCAAACAGAAATCAATTAATATCAATTTTGTCAAGAATATCCGTATGTTTTAAGCACTTGCAAAAGACCGAAAGTCGTGATCACTGACGGGTTCGATTGTTAAGTAATATAGTAAGTTATAAGTATTAAAGTAACAAAATTGTACAATTATTTGTAGAATTTCTATCACGACAGTTCTAATAAATAATACATATTTCTTACGTGGAACTGTCATTTCAAACATCCCGCCAAGAAAGTGCATAATTAATTGTCCAAATATTTTTGCGAATATCGCCAAATTCGTGCTAATAAAATTTCAATATATTTCGTATAACGAGCACAATGCGTTCACATTCGTCAAAAGTTTCCACGCAACAGTTTCAGACACTTTTCTGTTCGAATTTGCACGTTGCAAATCTTTCTCTTTCCACCTTTTCTTTTTTTCCTTTTTAATCACTTCGCGACTTATTTAGAATTTAATTCTGATCGAGTAGTGACCTGGCTTTTCACATATTTCTCGCCACGAGATTTCATCCCGGTCGCGAGCATTTCGTTAATTAATCGGCGGGACAAACGCGGCCTCGCCTGCCCGACCACCGATTCTTCCAATGAATTTCAATTTTCCAATGATGCGCATATTATGCATTTGTCAATTTCGATTGCCCGCGGTGGAAGTACATCATGATGTATCCACACTGATGACACGTGTTTAATCAAACCTGGGTGGAAACCTGTTCGATTATCAGTTACGTTTGAGCCGACGTCGAATCATTCGGCGTCGCAAAACGAAACGCCCGTCCTACGCGTCATCCCTACGGTTGTAAACAATTTCCGGCGACCGACGTTTGACTTTAAATATTTAACGGTGCAAAAAATAATTGACACTTCGATTGTACGTCTGGCAAAACGAGAGATAAAAGAGATCGGAGCCATATTTCTCCTTTTTTTAATTCCTCATATAGAAAAGAAAGACAGTGTTTTGGTGAAGCAACGTTACATATTTTGGAAACGAAAAATACGTATAGAAAAGAAAAATAATTTCATTGCTGTCTTTGGCTTGAAATTAAAAACTAATTTGCGATTAAATTGAACGTTTGACTATTAGATAAAATAGTGATAGATAATTATATTTTTTTTTTCATTCCTCATATAGAAAAGAAAGACAGTGTTTTGGTGAAGCAACGTTACATATTTTAGAAACGAAAAATACGTATAGAAAAGAAAAATAATTTCATTGCTGTCTTTGGCTTGAAATTAAAAACTAATTTGCGATTAAATTGAACGTTTGACTATTAGATAAAACGGTATTGGACAAAATGGCATAAGATGGTTCTACTGATTTAATGAATACAAGCCAACCCTTCGATATTTGGTGCAAGATTCATGCTAGCAGTTTAAGTTCCTGGAATATCTTAATGAAACATTAGCATAAAGTTGCCTTTCTGCAATATCGTGTAACGCAGCTACTAACGGAGCATCTTGGGTGTTATAAACTTGCCATAATATGAAATTACATTAAAGAATAACTGTAAAATATATAAATTATAAAGCGAATGAATCATTACATGCAGTCATGATAAAAGTGCATTATCTAACCTCAAGTTAAATTACTGATAATAACATTAGAATAATACTGATAACAGTATCAGAATAATATTGAAAAAATTAAATATCTTTTATACTATTATATGATATTCTTTTTACCGTGAAGAAATATACTTTTATTTGGGTTACGTTGAAATCGAATTACAAGTTCCATCGACACGAATTTGCTAACACCAGTGTTGACCGACAACAGTTTGTCCAATCAGTGAATTCGCGACGGTGATTTCAATGTAACCTCTAACATTTAAATTTCTATTCACTAATTTACGATATCAAACTCTCATATTTTGTTAGAACTTTCCTTCTGCTTCGTCTACTTCATCGTGTCAAACTGCGGGAGTTCCCGAAAATCATGATATAATCGGCCAGAGTGTAATTCTACATTTGAAAACAAATCGACCAAGAAAAGGATAAAATTTTCCCACACGACGCTTTTGTTTCCGAGAAAATCGAGTTTGAAAATTTTATCAGGTTACTCTCAAAATTCCCGTCACGTTTAGAATTAATAAATTCTCAAACTCG
>NIPQ01034416.1:0-11822 GCA_002806875.1 Lepidotrigona ventralis hoosana
TCTTTTCTCTTTTCTTCTCTTCTGCCCCCTTCTCTTCTCTTTTCTTATCTTATCTTCTCTTCTCTTATTTTCTCTTATCTTTTCTTCTCTTATCTTTTCTTCTCTTATCTCCTCTTCTCTTATTTTCTCTTATCTTCTCTTATTTTCTCTTATCTTCTCTTCTCTTCTCTTCGGTGGAACAAAACGAAAGGCTATTCGTTCGGAGATTATTCTCACGAACCTCGCGAGAGGATTACACCTGGATAAACGCGATTCTGATGGCCGGCGTTCTGGCAAGCGCATTTTAAAATTAATATCGATTCGTGCAGGGAAAACCGGCCTGCGGGGAAATCAAAATTATATTAGCCCCGCTGCGTCATAAATATTCCACTTTGACTCGTTGTGTATTCGAATGACGGGCAAATACGGGATATTATTATTTATATGGAGGCGAGGGAACTCGCAGGCGAGTAGGCGGCAAGACGGGTGGATAAGCGAGCGTTATCAATGATTCAACGCGTTTCGGAAACTTGCTGTGGGATTTCAAAATTCGCCGATAACAACGATCGCCGGTGTATCGACCCGATCGACACAGTGGCTTTGCATTATTGTGTCAAATATTGAAACTTAAAAACTGCCGTGATTTCTCCGTGGAGAAAGTCGCGCCGACGACGAATGAAACTGAGCACCCGTTTCAAAGTTTTGAAACCTCTGCTTTCAAAGTGTATCGTTCACTTTGTTCCAAAATATTTTTACACCGCGTAGCGAGGGTGGGCGCGCGGGGGCGAGCGAAAATATTTTTCTTCTCAAAAGCGATACAAATTCGTCGCGGCGTGTCAGAACGTCCGGTTGGAAAATATTTCTCGTAACTGGACTTACAATGGATTTGTTAGATTGAACATTATCCTTGCGTATGACGGGAATTCAAGAAATCGCAACGTTTTTGTCGTAGCATTTTTTAGGGGAAAAGTGTCGTTTGCCACAGTGTGAGAACATCTTTGGAAAGTGAAGGGCTTATGAGATTCCTAAATCGAATCTAAGTCACATTATTGTGCGATTTCATTTTACAATTTAGTTACAATTTATTTGTTGGCCGCGTGTTAATATTAATACGAGCCATTGTGCACGTAATTGACGATGAAAAGTTTCGACAATGAAATTTGATTTGATTTTAATTTCGCAAGAAATGATCACATAACGATCCACTTGGTCTCGTTTTTAAGGCCTGAAGCTTCCACTTTGACAATCGCCAGTTCATTTTCTTCTCTTCAAGAAGATCTCACATCGTGCAGCAAGTCGGGAACTGAGGTGGGGAAATTGACTTCTTTCAAAAAAAATCATTTTCATGATTGAATGAATAGATTCAGTCTTGGAGATTGAAATTTTCCCTCCAAAACATTCGTTGTTTCTTTTTTTCAGCATTTTGTCTAACTTGAAACATCGGAATTAGATGACGAAATCTTGGGATTTCTCGAATTTTTCTCGTTTTTATAAACGCTTGAATTTTTACAATTTTTCGAATTTTCGAGGACAAAATATACGCCATATAAAGTTGTCTTTGAAAAAAAAAAGAAAAAAAAAAACGAATTTGCGGCTTTATACTTTAAAACAGTGGCTCTCAACCTTTTTTTTGGCCATGCATCACCTAAGCGTCTCAAAAATCTCGATACATAATTCTCATTATTCAGAAAGTGAATTTTTCACGTGGCCATTAACAACTAACTAATTGGTTCTAAACAACCTTCAACAGAGCATGACATCCATGAAAGAAAAAGATTAGAGAGTGAAATTTTCATTTAAAAAAAAAAAATGCAAAAACCTTGGAAGATAAAATTGCTTTCCTGTTGAACGCGGGCCCCGCGGTTTTAAAATAAAATCAAATAACATAACCTCTTTGTACAAAGTTACATTATTTTAAACTATCGATAATTTTTCATCGTCATCGCGGTACAGTTGTTGTACTATCATAGCTACCCATAAGTAATATCAAATATTTTATTGGCACTGTAAAATTATATATAAAATTTAAACTAAGCATTTATTTCATTTGAGAGTTAAGTACCGTTAATCTGTAATATAATTTAACAATAAGCACACTAAATGTCAATATATTGAACTAGAATATAGGTTATGTTACAGTGAGTTAAATTACTGCCACTAGATGGCAATGTGAAGAAAACTACATTACTTATGAGTATGGCTACTAATATATTCGTAGTCAAGTACAGTTAATCTGTAATATAATTTAACAATAAGCACATTAAATGTCAATATATTGAACTAGAATATAGGTTATGTTACAGTGAGTTAAATTACTGCCAGTAGATGGCAATGTGAAGTAAACGACATTAGTCATGGGTATGACTACTAATATATTCGTGGTTAAGTACAGTTAATTTGTAATATAATTTAACAATAAGCACACTAAATGTCAATATATTGAACTAGAATATAGGTTATGTTACAGTGAGTTAAATTACTGCCACTAGATGGCAATGTGAAGGAAACTACATTACTCATGGGTTTGGCTACTAATATATTCGTGGTATTACGTTCGTAATAGAACAAAACCGGGAAAGTCGAAGGTATTGTTACGAAGTGAAACAGGATTATATTCGTATCGGTTGTCGTAACGAAATTTCCAGCGAAAAAAGAAAGAAAGACGAAAAAAAAGAGAAAAAACGCTCGGTCGGTGTTTCAGTCAAGCAACCACTGCGGCCAAACGGGGCCGTACTCTGGAAATCCATATGCAAACGAGAAGATATAATTTGATTGAACTTGGCAACCCAATTGGAATCTGCGGCTCGGGATCAAAAATAGAAACCTAAAGAAAGGCCGATACTTTGCTTCTTTATTCTCGCGTACATCGAGCATTCTTCGGTGTGGAGCTATTATCGATTTCGGATATGCGATCCTTTTTCTCGCCCTAAATGGAGAGGATCTTCGTGGCTGAAGAATTCAGGAGTTACGTTGGCGCTCCCAAAGAGATAGCGATATTCTTGGTCTTCTTGACTTCTCTCTCTCTCTCTCTCTCTCTTCCCTCCCCTGAAAGTTGGCTTTCTGCATTCTTCAAACTTTCTTTAGGAAATGTAATCTTTTAACGAGCCTCCGACCAGATAGTGCGTGTTTTCATCAACTTAGATTAGACTGCCACGGGGATATTTCCTTCGAGTTTGTTTGGAACTTTGTGTAAAATGTGTGTGTAAAACAGGATCGACACCGCTCTAAAAATCTTTTTGACAAAAAAAAATCTGTTTTACGCGCTGTTATGAATTCTCGTCATATTTCGTCGAAATCATAGATTTCTCTTATATTTCAAAAAATTCAGATTCTCCTCGATTTCTGTTTTAGTATCTCGTCGAAATTACATTACGATTTTAGAAAATCCAGATTAAACGTGTGCATTTTAGTTGCTGTCCAAGGTCGAGGCACGACACGTTCTGCAGATACACACCCTCTGACTCGACCTCTATTATCCCAACTATGGCCCAGGTCTGCTAGGTATAACCTTAAGCCTCGCTCAGATTAGTCAAGTTACCAGAATTCAAGCAACTTGAAACCACTTTACCAGTGTGAACCTGTTATTTACTTGGTTTGGCAATATCCTTTCGCGCCCCTCCCCGTCAAATCTTATTAGCCGAGTTTTCAGAATCGAAGCACGCCTTCGACTGGACTGGAAAGTTTGAATATTTCGAACAGGATGATCTTCGACGAGATTTATACGCGTGTAGCGCCATATTGCATTTCTACAATAATTACACCTGCGAGAGATATGCAGATAGTTACAGTTGACTCAGATTTTTCATGTTTCCCGCGTTTCAATAATATTCGATATAGTGGCCTATCGAGAACGATTTAATTATTTCAATCTGCCGCGAATTTCCAGTTTGAATATTTCGAACAGGATGATTTTCGACGAGATTTATACGCATGTAGCGCCATATTGTATTTCTATAATAATTACACCTACGAGAGATATTCAGATAATTACAGTTGACTCAGATTTTTCATGTTTCCCGCGTTTCAATAATATTCGATATTGTGGCCCATCGAGAACGATTTGATTGTTTCAATCTGCCGCGAATTTCCAGCAGGTTAGACACGACGAGAAGACTCGGAGGAAACTTGGTTCATTGTGCGCGGCTGGCGAGCTATCGCAGAATCAAATATCAATTACATAATAGCCAATAGTAGTTCGACTTGCTCGAAATTATCCAAATAAACCGTGTCGAACCAAACAAAGTTAACTGGTGAATGGCTCAGAGGAAACTTCACGCGGTAGGGTGAGACGGACAGAGACAGAGATATCACTGGCAACCATTTTCCATGGTCGACATCTGACTAGTGACGGATCGATTCGATATCCGTTGTCCTTTGGGGAAACTAATCTTCCCCCGCTCGAAAGTCAAGTATAGCGTGCACTCCCCGCTTTCGCTTTTGTTGCCGATGCGTTGACGATAATTATGTAAGCATAACGTTGTCGCAGGTCGTGTGCATTCGCAACGTGCTCTTACCGAGAAACCTGAATTTTTCATAGTAGGTGCACGATATGAAAACCGACAAACGCAACGAAAAGTTTTCCATTTTTCTCTTTTCTTGCCTTGTTCTGTTTAAGAAGTAAAATCATTTTTAATAAGTTGGCCAAAAAGTGATCGAGCTTTCCTCGTGCAAATTTTTCACAAGGCGAATTTTATTAGGCAATGTGTATCGATCATTTTTATTGTACAGTAAGATATTCTTTTTTGATGTTTATCTTATGTTTCATATATTCATTTATTCATTGAAAATCGTAGAAATACGTCTGCAGCAACTGTGTTTTCCTTATTCACGATCAAGTCGTTACACGGGAGATAATTCCGTCATGAACGTGTACGAAGTTTTAAAGAAACTTTTGAGAACATCTTACGGAACTTGTAATAAGTCATGATGAATGATATACTAACATTGATTGGGAAAGAGAACACGTGTCGTCGATATTTATTTGAGCGGTTTTACAATCGTTATCACTTATTATAAATCACACGCATGTTAAAATGATCGTGTTATGGGGTCGTATGAAATCCAATTAAAAACTGAACGTCCGGTTATTATTTCAACTCCGATATTTCTACAGCGGAGCAATGTAACGTTTGTTTTATTTGTCGAAACGATCCACCGTTCAACCTACGCTTTTAACCGTTAACCTTTGAAATACTTTGGAAACCTAAAACTTTTTTTTTGCCTGCTTTGAGTGCGCGTCATTTATTCAGGATAATCGTTGGCAAGTAAGAGCTAATCGCCCAATAGTTTTTCTCCCAATCTTGCATTCTCTGCTCTGTCCAACAGGTTTTAGCTTATTTCCAATATTCAGATTGCTAATTAATATCTTCTTCATTCCATACATAAATTACGGAAGCTGCTTTTGAATCTTTTCCCTTGAATTATTTAAAGTCTCGTCAACCTGTTAGCGAAGGTTGAAACTAATTCTTGCGATTCATTATATAGATTAGAGCAGAAGTGGCTAACTGGCGGCTCTCTTGCCCCCCACTTTCCTGATCGCTATCCCCACCACTGCATCGATCTCTCCACTGCCAGTTGAGAGTGCCACGGCCACATTACTCGCCTAGGTACTTATGTACACGTATAAATTGTTTTCTTCACTGTAGCTGCCAAGATAGGGAAAGTAGTTTGTGACGACCTACTGCGACAGAATGAACAGAGTGGCAACTAATTTTCGTGATGGGGGAACCGGCAGACTGAGTGAGCAGCTTGTGCGGGGGAAAAGTTTGTTTCAAGATCGATTCTTTATCCTTTAGGTTGTCATTTAGGGAACTTGTATTCAGTTGATGTGTTCATTTGCAGTGTATTATTTCCTGCAATTGTTTCACCGTCACTTGAACTTTGCACAAATTAGGGTGATATTCTTTGTTGAGGGGATGAGTTTCGTATTTTTCAAAAATTATTGGTGTTCCAGTCTTCGTTGATTTTGTAAGATTAACCTTTCGCCTTGGAACATCGAGTCACGAATTATGGTTTCGTTTCGGTTATTAAACAAAACGGAATTACAGCGCCGCGCAAATTCGAATTCGAATTTTACACCGAAATTAGAAATTTAAATTTTGCATTTACATTCGACATTTAACGTTTGCTTTGATACAGTATCAAATGATAATATTTAATACGTACGTTACGTACATTATGCAGGATATATAACGCGTTACCATTACAAAAATATTTAATACGCTCAGAGTTCAGTGAGAAAGGTTATCCGCGAAAGTTCGCGCGCCAGAACTTTGAACAGGTATTACGAGTTAAGATAAGGAGAACAATTCGGAATTGGTGGGAAATGTTCAAAATTAGAATGTGATCTTTGTCGGTGATGACTTTGCAACAACTATTTAACGGTACCCGTGTAATTCTATGAGAGATATTTTTTTGCACGAATTGAATTTTCTTTCGCACGTGGATTGAAGTTGTTGCAAAAATCGTTGTAGACCTCTCTAAACAACGATAAAGTATCCATCCGTTTCCCGTGGAAGTTGCGCACGCAGAGGTTTCATGTGTCTTCATAAGTAGATACGGTTATGTCTCATATAACCTAAGAAAGTTGCGTCGTTTTTCTTGCAACAAGAAAGATGGCTGCAAAAGGAGCAAAAAACATCGCTTTGTTCATTAAAATTGTGATATTTTCTATCCTCTTTGTGCGATAAACGAAAGAAAAGAAAAACTGAACTTTGACCTTTTTGTACTACTGGATTGGCCAAAAAGTAATTGCGTTTCTTTCTAATAGATGGACGTGTTTCAAAATATAATTAACTTCGTTTGAATAATTTCGAAATGTGACTAAACTTCAATTGAACTTTGATCTTGTGCGTTAGTGGGTTGGCCAAAAAGTAATTGCGTTCCTTTCTAACAGACAGATATACTTTAAAATATATAACCAACGTTGTTTGAATAATTTGAAAAAAAAAATCCGACCAACTTCGATTGAACTTTGATCTTGTATGTTATTGGATTGGCCAGAAAGTAATTACGTTTCTTTGACAGATGGGATTTTAAAATGTAACTAATTTCATTTCAAAGAAAATGCACGATCTCGTTAACAATCGGTTGTTTAGAATCAATATGGAAGATCAATATGGAAAGGAACGTTCTTTTCGTATTTCGCTGTACAAAATCATGCAAAATTATCTGTGATATGTATAGTCAAGAAGCATTATATATAACATAACCTAACTTAAACTTAACCTAAACCATTGTCAGAGTTTCTCTATCAAATCGTTCTTGGTACCGTTTTTTGTCGAAAATGACAAGAATTGGTCGAAATTGACCGAAAGATGGTTAATCGAACAAAACGATCGACGTACATATTAATGAAGTTTTTGTTTTTCGTGAAAAATTCATTTGCATGCAAAAAAAAGATACGGTTAGGTTTAGGTTAGGTTAGGTTTAGGTCGGTAAAAATCCAACTTTTCCTCCCTCAGGGGAGTCAGGTGTCTTTTGAAGATTTCTTCCACGTAAAAAAAAAGGTTAGGTTTGAGTTGGATAGTCTGAAGCTTCCCAGTAAAAATCAGCGCATTATGCGGCCATTTTACAGACCACATCATGTCCGGTACTTTTACGTGCAGTCTTACGCGTCGTCATCGAAAATTGTTTGTTTAGGTTAGGTTTTTGGCCATATGGTTTCGCAACGAATCAATTGAAAGTATTGGTCGTGATCGGTAATGCAAGCAACGTACATATATATCGTAGACGTACGTTCGAAACGATTAAAAAAAGAAGAAAAAAAGAAAGTCAATGTTTCGGGTGACCGCGATATTGACGATGGGAATGACTGCGAGAATAATGAAATGGCACATGTCCAAAAGATTCGGCGTACGCCCGTCGAAAGAGTAGCGAAAGACTAGCTTTCAAGACTGGCCGACAGCCAATTTCTCCCCCGTTCACCTGATCTGTCCATACTGCGAACGTTTAAATAATGCTGTTACACGACAAATGTAGAGTTCACTGCCGGCCGGAAGCAGATCACGCTGGATCGGGACAATGCTTTTACGAAGAAACACGTAAATGTCGGGAAGATGTACGATGTAGCCAGATTCACGTGTTGCGTTCTCTGTTGCTTTTTCTGGCAAACGCGCTATAGCAAACGGCACGTCCAGCCAGTTATGCTTGCAACGATCGAAGGAAATTTATTAGAGGCAATTTACTTAGTTCTTGCTTACGTCTGTTATAATTGCCAAGAGGAAAGATATTCGATAGGAGATTACAAATTTCTCTTTGCCTTGTACTTACAAATTGACGATTATGAATACACATGTAAATCTCAAGTGTAAGAAATGTAAGTTTTCTACATCACGATTGGCCGACATTTCGCGCGAAAGCAGACTCTACTAAATTAATTTAATGTTTAAATCATTGTACTAAAGTGACATTTTATTTGCAAATTTTCTGATCAATTTAGAGACATGTTATAGGTGTAATCTACATCTTCTTTCGTTATTTTTCAATCATCCGATTTCCGATCGATTTTAAATACGTAGCAGGTGCGAATTACTCGAAACATCGGATGTCAAGTTCTGACGAGACCTGTGACTTTCAAATTAAAAGACGAGACAGTAAAACTTTCGCCTTTCCCTTTCGATATTTCCAATCNTTAAATACGTAGCAGATGCGAATTACTCGAAACATCGGATGTCAAGTTCTGACGAGACCTGTGACTTTCAAATTAAAAGACGAGACAGTAAAACTTTCGCCTTTCCCTTTCGATATTTCCAATCGTTCGATTTCCGTCGAAAGTTCCGACTTGATATAAAAAAATTTCTTTCTTTTATCCTCCTTTGTGAAAATATCTACATTTTTTCGGCAAGGTGTAGAAGTTAATGGATACCGACGATCCTGAATTTTTCGACTGTCGAGGAAAGTTAAAGGGACGGTTCTCGGTTCTCGTTGATGATTTTATCGGGGGGACGATGTAAGTAAGCACCTGGCAAGGAAAATGGAATTACCGTATGCCGGCATCGATTATCTCGTTAACTGCTACGTCTGTGTACCATTAGGTGACACGTAAACTGCGTCGGTATCAGTCATCGATGAACAGGAAAATGCAATCAGAACGCCCGATGCGCAAAATTAACAATTTCATGGCAATTAATCGGAGTGTTTATTTTAATCTCAAGTACCTAAGGCGAGGAAATCATTGTCGGTTTTATTAATAACCGAGCGGGAATTTTATTACGTATATGAAAACGATTTTATACGCGATATTCGTTGTATTTGCATTCGCGATGCATTTGCCACGTGTGATATATATATATATATATATATATATGCATAATTTGCATGTAGATTATCTCGCAGTATCGATGTGCCGGCATACACATTTGCACCGCTGCCAGCAGAATAATCTACGAAATTCGATTAAGGAATGTTAACGTTTTGTGATTTATATTAATTTACAAAGTTCAGACGCGAAAACGTCGGCACTTGTAAAGCATTGATCGCACACTGCGATATATCTACGAATTGCACGGCGCAATTTCTGAAAAATAGAGAATTCCATTAAAAGGCAAATGATAAATCTCGATTGCAAGCGAGCAATATTACCTGCGAATATAATACACGCCGTATATTTACACTTTTATTCAAATACGTTCCAACTTTAGAGTCACGTATCGTATCGTATAAAACCATTCCCAGGCGGCAGTATAACGTGAATACAACTTTACCGTACCGTGTATTATATGTATAATAAATAGTCACATTTAGTTGCATGGAACACGGTCTGCCTGAATGGATAATATATACGTGATGCATATTATCTCACACATTGATTACTTCTTGTATACCCCTGGTATAAAAAGTACTACTGTTCAGGTCAGAAGTGATAACGAGTTAGCGATGAAGTTGATGTCTGATTCGTTTCCTGCGAACCTTTACCAATAATACTTATACATCACATATCAATAATATATAATTATTTACTTTATTGGAAAATATTATATTATATTATTGGAAAATAATTTTTTTTTATTGGAAAATATTTACTTATATATTATATACCAATAATAGTTACTTGTACATTACATATGAATAATATATAATTTTATTTATATATTTGTATGTTTTATATTTGTACGAAAAGTATATTGTTGAGGTTAGAAGTGATAAAAAGTTAGCAATGAAGTTGATATCTGATTTGTTTCCTGTGAACCTTTATTGGAAAATATTTACTTATATATTATATACCAATAATAGTTACTTATGCATTACTTATATATTATGAATAATATATAATTTTATTTATATATTTATATGTTTTATACTGGTACGAAAAGTATATTGTTGAGGTTAGAAATCATAACGAGTTAGCGATAAAGTTGATATCTGATTTGTTTCCTGTGAACCTTTATTGGAAAATATTTACTTATATAATATATTAGCTTATATATTATATACCAATAATAGTTACTTATACATTACATATGAATAATATATAATTTTATGTATATAATATACATTTTGTAATGATATGAAATTGTATATTGTTGAGGTTAGAACTAATAATGAGTTAGTTATGAAGTTGACTAATTTGTTTTCTGTAAATCTTTATTGGAAAATGTTTACTTACATATTATATATCTTACAATGAAAATAATATATAAAAAATATATAAATAAAATTATATACTATTTACATGATATGTAAGTAAATATTTTCCAACAAAGATTTACAAGAAACAAATCAGTCATCAACTTCATAGCTAACTCATTCACTTATCACTTTTAACCTCAAGAATATACTTTTCGTTTTGGTACAAAATATATAAATATATAATGTATAAACAAAATTATATATTATTCATATAATACATAAGTATTCTCTAATAAAGATTCACAGGAAAGAAATCAGACATCAACTTTATCGCTAATTCATCATCACTTCTAACCTCAATAACAATATACTTTTCTTATCATTGTAAAATATATAATATGTAAATATTTTCCAATAAAGATTTACAGGAAACAAATTAGTCAACTTCATAGCTAACTCATTATCAGTTCTAACCTCAACAATATACTTTTCATATACTGGTACGAAAAGTATACTGTTGAGGTTAGAAGTGACAATGAGTTGGCGATGAAGTTGATGTCTGATTCGTTTGAATCTTGGAGAATATTTACTCATATTTACATATATATAACTGTTTTTATCTTGGAGAATATTTATTTCGCGTGAACGGTTCATTATTTATAAATATCGGGAAAGTGAGAAATGATTATTTGAGATGGTGACGACGTCGAAAATGGAGCAGACTTGAAGGCTGACAGGCAATATATCAAAAGCAGTCCTCTCCGACGGAGAAAATTGCGCGAGATTTTTCTTTTCGAAAATTCTATTACTAGTTAGTTGTATCGAATTCTCGCCAGACTTGTACTTACGTGGTCAAAGTTTGCAGCGGAAGCAAAGCTGACAAGTAACTGCTTGATGGGCTAACATGGGCCCTGGGAACCGTCCTGTTTCGAAAGACCGGAGGACCAACTTGCGCTTAATGTTTCCAACTATGAATTAACTTCCCTGCATTTACAGCTTTTGCATAATAAACGTGGAACGTTGTTTAATCACGGGGACCGCTCCCCCTTTGAAGTCGATCGAAATGCACCTTTGAAAGCTGGCGCGGCTGAATTCAGTTTCTTTTAGAATTACTTCGGCAAAGTGGTGAAATCTTGTTTTTTTCTTTTTCTAACGAAATGCACGACAACGACGTATGTAAATCTAGCAATCTAGTTAGTTGGGAATTTACTACGCAACGTGATTTGAAAGTGGAGTTTCGTACACTCGACACTTCGGGGGGGGGGGGGGGCGAT
>NIPQ01034418.1:0-11720 GCA_002806875.1 Lepidotrigona ventralis hoosana
GTAAAAAAAAAAAAAAAAAGAGCACGCACATACGCAGACCGGCGGGACAAGGGGATAGGAGGAGTCGAAACGTTCGATCGGTCGAAGTGTGTATATCCATCCACGGTCGATGGATATTACCACGGAGGCAGCCATGCCGGGATAATTGGGACGGCGGGAAAATTAAAGGGAGCCACCGCGACTCTTGACTCTTCGGAGCGAGCGGAACGAGGCGGAATAATCTGCCTTGTCTTTAAGAGATTAGGTCCTTAAGGAATCTTACTGTCTTCCTCCCCTCTCTTCGTTGCACCCTTCCGCTCCTTCCAATCCCGAAACACTTTTCGTACCTTCTTCTCACAGTCGAAAACCTACCGCGAACGAACCTGCGGCCTCAATCAACCACCGGATTCAACGTCAAACGAGAGCAAACGTCGAGGTTCTCCTCCCTTCGAACTGGAATGGAACAAGACCAAGTAAATTATCGTGGACCGAGAAGCTTGGCCCACGAGCACCGGGGCCGTTTCTCGGAAGTCCAATTAAAAGTACTCTCTACAATGAGAGACCAACTAGCGCGCCGCTCGGGACGAAATAATTTTGGTGGAATCCTGTGCGAGCCTCATCGTTTACATCCTTACTCTGTTAGTTGAGTAAACTTGATAGACAAAAAAAAAAAAAAAAAAAAATANGAACTAAGAAAAGTTCTTAGAATTTGAGAATTTCTGTCACTATCGTGCAATCACTCGTGGGCAACTGAACGGTTCGTTGGTTATTGTTAAAATTAATGTTAACGTTAAAATAGTGAAAACGAAATTTACGAAACGGTCTCGTGATATTTTCACCGAGAGAAAATTGTGGGCATCGGTAAAGCAATAGCAGCGAAATATCGAGGCTTTTACGAAAAATAGTGCTCCAACGGAGTTTTTTCTGATTGTAAATTAAGAAACAATTTAAGACGTCGAAATTAAGGAAAATCTTCTTTTATACTGAGTCTCTCAATTACTGAAGGAAATATTGGAATGAATAGCCATTATCCAATTTAAAATTAACTTGAATAGTTTGGACAACACTCTGGCAAACAATTTCAACAATATCGACGATAAATTTAAATCAAAATTATACTTTAAATCCACAAATGAAAGTACAAGAGAATTCCCGTAAAATTTCATTCCGAGGGCTCGTGGGAGCACCTCGTTTCAAGTATCTCGGTCCAAGTAGACACGTCATTGGCACAAAAACGCGACGGATGTGTCGCATGTTTCCACGGCTACGTAATCATTGGCGAGGTGAAACCTACGAAGCAAGGAGTTTTTCTCCTTCTTAACGGCACCGTGCGTACTCCGTAATTTATGCTAAATAAATGCGAAGGGCTATCTACGTACGTACAACACACATCAGTGTTCCTTCTTCCTCCTTCGTTCGGCTGCGAGGTCGCGAGAGTTTTCTTTCACGCGACAGCCAAAAAAGCACACGAGGCGAAACCATAATTTTCGCCGGCCGTGTTATTAACATTATCGTCCGCGGAGACGACGGTCATTGCGGAGGAATAAGATCTACATCGATAAGGATTCCTCGGCTTATGCTTTCTCGGGGTTAATATTCATGAGGGCCCCTACCACCTCCGTATGGAGCTTAATCTTTGCCCGATCGATGATAAACCGGAGGAGGAGAGCCTTCTTTTTTTCGCTCGACCAGACCAAGGGAATATACATACTTGGTGTGTCGTAACTGACAATGACTCACCGAGGACGAGCTTGTTAAAATGCCTCTTCTCGTGTATACGTGTGTGTCACTGATTAGTATTAATCTGTCTGGAGAAAACAATTTCCTCGACATCACAGTGAGGGGAGTTTCGTCGAATTTCGGACTTTGCGGGAAAATCACCTACGCGCCTATGATAATGGTTGATCTATGATAACGACATTTCTTCCAACTAATCGCCAGCTCGCGAGACTTCCCCGCAATATTTCCGCTGATTTACTCGTTTTCAGGAGAATCGCAGTCGATTTCTCTCCTTCGAATTTTTTCGAGAAACGAGATTTTTTTTCTCGACTAACTTTCTTTCGTCCAAAAGTCTACGTACTGCGTACCAACTATTCTACGATAATTGTAATATCGTATCAAAACACCTCTAATACCCGCAGAAATCAAAACCTCAAAAACTGAGGTTGAGCCCAAATTTCCTTCTCAACGAAGGAAAAAAAAAACATTCTAAAAAAAAGAAAAATAAACCACGTTACTTTCTAACGACTCAGCCAGAAGAAACTAACTTGTCCATTCAAAACATTTCGAACAAAACTGCAAGACCAAAAATTCAGGGAATCAGAAACTCTTCCAATTCTAACCTTGAAGAAGCCACGTTACCGAGGAAATTAACTTGTCCATTCAAAACACTTTTAATACTCGCGAAACCAAAGCCTCAGAAACTCGGGACCAGAAGAAATACAGAAAGTGAGAAACTCTCCCAATTCTAGCCAAAATTTCCTTCTCAATGAGGGAACAAAAAAGAGCACGTTACTTTCTAACGATTCAGTCAGAAGAAACTAACTTGTCCATTCAAAATATTTCGAACAAAACTACAAGACCAAACATTCAGGAAATCAGAAACTCTTCTTGAAGAAACGTTACCGAGGAAATTAACTTGTCCATTCAAAACACTTTTAATACTCGCGAAACCAAAGCCTCAGAAACTCGGGACCAGAAGAAATACAGAAAGTGAGAAACTCTCCCAATTCTAGCCAAAATTTCCTTCTCAATGAGGGAACAAAAAAGAGCACGTTACTTTCTAACGATTCAGTCAGAAGAAACTAATCGTACGAGAAACCTCGCTCCACTGCGGCTGGGTGGTCAGTCCTGGTAGGTATGTCCTCGATCGGAAGGCGCAGGATCATAAATCAAAACCGCCATTGACCCAGTTGCGTGGCAATGGGCGCGTGCAATAGGTGTTCCGTCTACCTGTCGCGAAACGCCACCGGCTTCGCATCGACGTGTTCCGCCTAATCGCTTTATTTCCTCGAGTCTCGTCTCGGCGGCCGTCTGCCTGCCTCGCGCGGAGAGACGTCACCCCCTCGTGCGAGCGGGTGTTTCGTTAATCGGAAATATGGATGACTAACATGAGAGCCGCGTGGCGAACGCGAGCGAGACACGTCTCGGAGAGTCTCTGGCTCTCGACGCCCCGCCGAGTGCCGAAAGTCTTCTCTGTAAGTCTATAAATGTAACGAGATGAAGGAGGCGGCCGCAGTCTGCCTCGCAGAGCGTACAGTGCACACGATCGATGCACTGCCCCCGAAATCCCGAGCATTTTTACAGCCAGACGCCGAAAAACGAGTAGCAAGGGAGGACCATCCAAGGTTCGACGCCGCCTCGACCCGGCGCGAATTCGCGTCCCCGTCAACCTCTGTCCTACCTGAATTCTCGAAAGGCAGATACAATCGAATCAAGGGTTCGTCGATATCTTTTGTTCGATATCGTCGTATCTTTGCATGCAAATTCTGGAAATTTTCAATTAAATCCTCAATCTGCGAAATCCTCAGTTCGCGCGTTTTTTAATATTCTTTATAAATGCGATCGAGATAAAAATTACTGGAACTAAATTATTAAAAACTTACGACGGACTCGACGAATTTAAATGGAACTAAATAATTTTACATATTTTTGGACGCTGTGCACATCCCCTTGACGGGAATTCCTCAAAAATGCACGAACGTGTCTGCAGTCTCTAATAATAATCCAACAATTTTTCGCCCAGCCAATCGCCGAAAATCGGTTGAAGGTACTCTTTCAACGCCGGAATTATATAGAGAAAAGAAAGGAATTTACGACAGAATGAGAATTAAATATTTGTAAAAAAAAAAAAAAAAGAATAAGAGAGAACAGATGCAACATGCAAATAGACCAAAAGAAAGCTATTCGAGACCGCCTACGCGAGATTGTCCTCTGTATCCCTGAATCTGTACCTGAATTCTCAAAAGAGAAATCGAACCGGCGCGTCAACATCTTTTATTCATACTTTCGAGGAAACGGTTGGGAAAAGTTTGACAAATTTTCAGAAAATATGGGCAATTTGCTTGGAGGACGAGTGAGTGTCGTGGACAGAGTATTTTCTTCTTGTGTCGACGATTTAATGGTGAATTTGTGGATGTAGGTGGAAGGGTAAATATAGAGTAGCAAGAGAAACGAAGTAAAGATTGAATTGAAAAGAACGGTTTCGAGTGAAGACTGTGGGGTTAGGTAGCGACTGACATGATTAAAGAAGAATCTATATACTTTGCAAATAGATACACTTAACTCCAGGTTACTTCAAGTTAACAATCTCCTGGCGAATATCTAACAGATCTTGCAATTTCTTAAGTTTTATGCATTCACATGATTTTTAAGTGTTGAATGAATATAATATCTCTGCACGATATTGGAACCGATCCGAGTTTAAAGATGCGAAACTCGCGCGAAATCTGCGTTTTTGTTCAGGGGTAGAAGTGGACATTGCGAGGCAAACGGATTAAAAAGTCGCCAAATGCAAGGAATTAGAATGACTTATCGGCCCGTGGCGAATTTCATTCACAAGTAAAAAAACTGCAGTCCCAATTTGGGGCTCTGAGTTTGGTTCTTGTCGAAAGTCAAACTTGCATTTGAATTCCACGATAAAAAAAAAAAAAAAACGCAGTCACGAAGGTGGTGGATTCGTGGAAAGGCAAATGCTTTATTATCCGATGAAAAATTTAATTCGGCGACCGCACCCCTCCAACCCCCGCTGAAGTTAAAGAGACAATCGCCGGATCTGATCTAAGCGGTCATAAATCCGGCGTATTCTCGTGCTCCAATGTACATATCGCCCATCCTCTTCTAAATTTCGAAATTATCGATCGCCAAAATCTATGAACCGCCGTGAGCCTCGACGTTCACGCGACCAGCGTTAAAAGCGCCGTGTGCTCACTGTGCATAGTAATGAAAAAGAAAAAAAAAAAAGAGAGAAATGTCTACATTAGCCATCGGCACGACAGATTTTCGCCTGGAGATAAGGGAAATTTACGAACCAACTCTCTCTCTCTCTCTCTCTCTTGCTCTGTTCCTTTTTCTCTTTCTCTATCGTCACACGCACACACTGTTATTGATCTTTAACGGAAACGAAATGCCACTGCACGCTGTTTGTCAGCTGAATCACGCTTTTCTTTTCTCTTTAGCCTTGAAAGTTTTTGAAAAATTTCGAAAATTTGATAAATGCTAGGTTGAATCTGAACGATCGTGTCAACGTTTCAACACCTGAATTGTGGAAAGGCGATGAAAATTAGGGATCTGCAAAAAAATACAAGAGAAGAATTCGAGGGAACAAATCATCAAATGTTGAGAATCTCTCGACACAAAGTTGGATACAATGTATTATATTATATGAGATATATCGAGTAATATTTACAGATGTTTTTTGATCGTTTCAAGTTGACGAGTGATATAAAATATGAAATGTAAGTAATTCGACTATCTCTTGCCCAGCAGAAGTTAAATAATCGTTATCACGTCTAATATTCTATTCCCTCGTGATAAAACGAAGAGCAAACTGCGATAACTAAATTTTCTTCTAAAAACTAAATCAAAAAATTATAACTTAATAATAAAAACTAAATAAAAACTAAATCAAAAAATTATAATTCGTTCGTACATATGCAATTTGATAGGTTAACGCGGTTATATTAACACACAAGCGTAACTTTCAAAGTACACACAAATAGGATCAGAATTGATCTAATTTCCCCCCTGCCGACGAATTAACACTGCCACGCGAAATTTACACACGTCTACGGAGATAGAATATTTAATTCTCACAAAATATTACGCTGTACAATATAAATTTTATTGTACAACGAAAGTATTATCTGATTATGTATGATATTTGAAACTTCTTTATCGAATAATTCATCTCGATTTAATCGTTCTAAATGTAGAAACGAAAATTCCGGTGGCGATGTATTAACAAGCATAAACTGCGTGAAACATTAATACTAGAACTGCGGAGATCAAAATGACTAACAACAAGTCATCATTTCTGTTAGATATATTACAGATATAAAACAGTGTATATTCAGATTTTTGAAATGATCTTCCATAGAATACATAAATAAGCTTGTGTTACGTCTGAAAAGAATGGAACTTTTTTTTTTTAATATCGAGTATACTCGTCGCGTAGAAAAAGATTCGCTTTTGCTGTTTTGTAAAATTGTAAGATTTAGGTAAAATTATATATACATTTGCAATTTTAGCACGTTTTAGAATATTCCGAGACAAAACCAATAAAAATGGAAATTTTTCAAAGAAAATTACACTAAAAGAATTTATCATTCTACAGCAAGCGCATTTACTGTGCTTTACTTTCTCGCCGTTATTTCTGACGGAATGATCAAGCACAGCACATTTTCAAAATAAAGGGAAACGCTTATGGGATTAATATCTGTTAACGGAGTATATCCTGTAAATTTTACATCGCGGGCAACGTAGGAACGAGAAAGAAACGAAATCCACGCCGGAGTACGGCAACGCGGGTGTAACCTCATGCGTACCTACACCCTGGATCGGGCCACGAAGGCCACACGCCAAATATCGATTCTCGCTAAACTCGAAATGGATATGGAAGCCGGAAGAATGTTGGAATTTCCTAGCGGGTTGCGAGGCGGGTTTGGCATCGATAGCGTTTCCCTACGGGACACCTCGCCTCTTATCTTTCCCGATCTGTCCTCCCAACCTCTGTCATAATTTCTTCTCCCTGTCGCATCCCTTCCACCCTGAAGAAAGAAAGAAAGAAACGAAAAGAGTGAAAAGCGAGAACACGTTTCGCAATCGAACCCCTTTCGAGTCGAATCGAATCGCATCGCGTCGCGTCGCGTCGCGTCGACAGACGAAAGAATTCGAAGGTCTGGAAATGACCACGTTGGCCACAATTGCAGTTTGCGTTTTAACAGGAATAGCCTCGGCTGATATTTATACACCCTAGAAACGTTTCTCTGTCTTGCCTGCGCCGGCAGAAAGAGAGAGCAAGCACCGAGAGCGCCGTACAGCAATGGAATTCGCTGGTTTTCCACGGAAAGTGGAATTACCTCGATTCGGAATTCGACGATAACGGGCACATCGTTGATAACGATTCGTCCCCTCCCCTCCTTCCGGTTGACGGAAAATTACACGACGAGGAACGAAGACGGAGAGAGAGAGAGAGAGAGGGAGAGATCGCTGCAAAATGGCACATCACGATCGACAAAAGCGTTCACGCGATAAGGAAAAATCGTCCTCGATTCGACGACGAATAATGCGCGACGAGCCGCAACGACAGACAGGTTCGTCGTATTTCTCTTTTGCAGTTTCTCTCGACGATTAATTAAATCCGAGAAGAGGGACAATTGATAGGAGATAACACAAAAGCATGTGAACGACTTCTCCCGTTGCAATGAAAACCTTATCTTCCCGGTATGATAGGTATGATAAGTATATATGTATGTAACTGCGCCAGGAGGATGGCGAGAAAAGATATCCACCGGAGACGGAAAGAAGCGGATTTAATCCGCTTACGCGTGTAAGCGACGAACGTGCTCGATAATTACATTAAACGGCGGTCGTAGAGGCGCGAATCGCCACAGGGAGACATCAACGCCCGATAATTCTACACACCACGAAGAAGATCAACACGCCGAGTCAAGAAGAAGAAATCTTCGCCGTGTATTTTGCCGAGGTGGTGTCAATTGCCGCCGCTCTAATCGACTGGACAATGAACGGTTGCAACCGAGGTGCAATAGGTCGATCGTGAGCTGAGATCTGAACGATGAGATCATCGGCGAACACTCGACCAATTGCTCTTCTCTTTACTTTTCATCTTCACCGGATTTGAATTTTCGTGTTCGTTTGGAAATTGTACCGAAATACGGCAAAGAGGATTCAATCGCTCGAAAAGAGGGTGAAGGTTTGTGTTATAATTATAATTTAAGCATGACTGATTAAAACAATAATATTCCGAATGAAATATTTATTCATTAAGGTGCCTGAAATTCTTGAATTACGAAGGTGAATTGTGAAGTTATGGACAGTGGACATGATATCGTTTCAAATAATTGCTCATATTTTGGAGAATGTACAGTTTTACATCGAAGCGAGAATAACTCGAGGTTAAAAAACTCGAGAATAAAACAATCAAATACCTGACAACGTTATCTCTTTATTTATCTATTTGCGAGTGTTTTCTCCTACCGTATCTATTAAATTTCGAGAACTACACCAACGTGCAACCAACATACTCGCAAAGTAACGAGGATGACTCTGGCACGAGTCATTTACTCAGATTCAAGAGAGAGGATCGACGAGACGACAGACGAAGCTGGGCGACGAAGACGACGTCCACGAAGACGACGACGACGTTAGAAACACACGGGTGGCGTCTCTCACGCACGCAGAAACGCAAACCGGAGCACATGGGAGTCCGCCGGTATAATATTACAGGGCTCGAGGCACTAGGACTCTCTAACTCCTGGGTGTTCGTTGCTCGTTTCTATACCGGGTGGCTCGCATCGATCGCGCGAGCCAACACCGCGGGCGAAAATATCGATTTCGACGTCTATTCGAGCGCGCCGTTCCGCAGCTTCGATCGCCGTTCAAGCTATCCGCTGATCAATAAACCGAGGCAGCCCAGTGCTCGACGCGACACAACGACATCCCAACCATGGCACAGAGTCAGTAGTCTTTTTTTCCTTCCTGTTCGCTGCTGCGACAGTTGTAAAAATATTACACGCTCGTTTAAACAGGCTGGGCCGTTTCTCCTCTGGGTCCCTTTCGCTTCGGATTCGCTTCGCGGTGGTCAGTTTAGGCTCTCGGCACTAAGCGGAGGAATTGCGAAAAATTAGGGAGCTGAGGGAGAGGCAGTAGTTTCTCTTAGGCCCTTGGCTTAGGTCAGGCGACAAAAGCCGCGATTTTTAAGATTTCTTCGAGCTTCTCGGAAGCTGTCCACCCACCCGTCGGCGGCACAAACGCACGAAGCAGAATTCCCACGGAACCTGGTTTCTACACTACTAGGCCCACCGTGATGAAGTGCGCCGAGAGAGGAGCTGAAACATCCCGACTAAAAACTCCGACCACCTAGATCGAAGGTGGNAGGACGAGCTGAAACATCCCGACTAAAAACTCCGACCACCTAGATCGAAGGTGGGCAAAGACGATAATAAACCTGCACGATGAAAAACAACGATCACTCTTCTCTCTCTGTAGCTTGTTTACTGGTCGGCAGTAGTTTCGATTCGCCACGCGACACCCGGTATAACGAGGAGACCAGTCGAAAGTGGAGAGCAAGAGAGTGGGAGGTCGCTCAGAGGCAGGGCTCAGGGGAAGGAAGAGAGAGAGAGAGAGGAGAAGAGAGAAATACAGGAGGCGGAAAGAGAAATGGAAGACGGAAGAGAGAGAAGGGAAGGAAAAGGGTGCGTCGAGGAAGCAGAAGTAGGAGGTAAAGGGAGCGTGCGGTCTCTCTTCGCAAAGAGGGAACACAGGCAGGGGGTGGTTCTCTTCTATGGTACCCCATGAAACACCTGGCTCTGGTCTCTCCCTCTCTCTCTATCTATCTTCCCGACTGTTCCGACTGCTTTCCCGCCTGCCTCATGCTACCGATCTTCGTCATATTATCCTAAACTGCGTTGGCATCCCCCTGGATCCCTAGAGCTAAGGGCCATCTTTGCACGTCAAGCGGCTTGTTATGCGCCGGACAAAATATCTATATCCGACAACCAACGGAGATGTGGATTGTGGACGGTAGCCGGTTGACCCAGGTGCTGCGGAATATCGCTGCACAACACACCTATCGGCTCCTCCAATCGATTCGCATGCGGGAAACTTCGACAATCGGGAGCATAAAGGCTGCGAGACGATTCAATCGAGTACTCTGCTGCATACAAACGTACGTTCATAGGGTTCATAGGGATGGCGAAAGCAGATGAACTTGGAATTTGGAGTTATTGAGGGAGGGGAGGGTTACTTAACACTAGTTTAGAACTATCAAAATGGTCACAAAATGACCAATTTATAATTTTTAAACGTAGAACAGCGTATTTTTAAAGATTTAAATAATCTTTCGTAAAATATATGAATAAAAGCTTGTATGTTGCATTGTGTTGCAAAGTTTCTCTATTTTTCGTACTTAGATCTAGCCAACTAGCTAGGTTTTCTTTTTTTCGTATGATGCGACCTGTAATAGCAAAATATCTGAACAGATGTGTAGAATGAAAGTTATATTATAACAACGACGTAAGAAGAACAAAAAAATTTCAGAAAGAAGAAATTTCTGAAGGCAGTATATTGAATTAATTGATGCTCAACTGATGGACTTCTGCTTACGAGAATTTAAAAAACGGTGGAGGATATTATTCTTCCAGAGATTTTAACTTTTCTACATTATACTTGTTCTAATAAACCCGCAATCTACGTTGGTGATTGCTTTAAATTATATATCAGAAAGACATAATCAATAAAATTTAGTGTTAAATGCCACGTCATTTTATTCGAGTAAATAAATTACTAAAACGATTGTCGAGGGTTAATCGTCGATAATTCTAGCGTTAAAATTCTTCGATGCACATATTAATTAAATTAACAATTTTTTTAGCACACACTTGCAACACAAAATTTACTTCGAAAGTTTCGTTTCAAAGACAATTTATCGTACAATTGTGATATTATTAGTCAGTAACTTGTAAAATTTACCAACATCTATCAGTTCAGCTGTACAAGAGGATGCTTTATAATCGCGTTTCACCATAAATCGCAATCAAGCGAGCTCCTTCGATTCACGTGAACGTGCCAACCTTTCGTTTCAACTGCTCCCGTTTTTAGAAGATATAATACGAAACACGCGTAGACGTCGGGTCGAGTGGATGTAGGTGTCCAAGAAATGGATCGCGCCAAGTTTCACTGGACGTAGGTGTCCCTGTTCCAGTCGAATCGCAGGGACCCGATGGACGTAGGTGTCCAGGATCGTGCCGGTCTGCGATTAGAATCTAAAAAGACGCCCTCGTCTAGGCGTCGAACGTTCCGATTTTCAAGCTGGAAGAGGTTCGACGATCGGGCATCGATACGCCGCGGGATCGCTAATTACGCTCGGGCCATAGTTTCTCGTGCTTCGAGAGCGTACAGGCGTGGGCGTGAAACGACAACGTCACCATCTATATCGTCTACATCGCCAAATGGATTCGAACGATTCGAATCATCTGTTCGAGCAATTTTCACAGATCGTGAAAATCCTGCAAGTCCGAGACTCGAGAGATCGCTTCTTCTCTCGAGTCGTAACAAATTCAGCCGAGTCGCAGGAGATCGGCGATGACGTTTCGAAACGTCGAGGAAAAAGAGAAACGAGAGAAGTCGGCGGAACTACGTCCCGGTAGTAGCGCGACGATCCTAAAATAGCGACAGCGACAGGATGATCGCGAGACGACGTCAAGTTTAAGGTATTGTTCATCGGGACGGTACGTGGGTGAGGACAGTCATCGAACAAACGTCGAAGCCTTCGAGTCCTCGAGTCCCGGTCATTTGCCATGCAAAATCTCCTCTTCGTACTCTAGCCCGATTCTATCGATGTAGGTTATCCTAACGGGATAATCCTAGACAATGAAACAGTTTTTCTAGCTGCTTCGAGCTGCTATGCACCACTCTCGAGAAGAAATTATGAAATCGGTAATGAAGAAAGGAAAAAAAGAAAAAAAAAAAAAAGGAAAAAAAGAGCAGGAGTAAAAGAAGGC
>NIPQ01034447.1:0-11594 GCA_002806875.1 Lepidotrigona ventralis hoosana
GATCGTTTTGTTGTTTTCGTAGAATCTATCGGGGTCGAATTTCAAAGGATTCTCGTAGTATCTCGGGTCCTGGTGGATTCCACTCACGGGAATCCAGATGTTCATTCCTGCCTTGACGGTGAACGGTTTGTCGCCAGGTCGCGCCGGCGGCAATTCGAAATCTTGGACGCACATTCTGTCTATGAACGGGGCGATCGGATAAAGTCGTAAGGTTTCGCTAATCACCGCGTCCAAATACTTCATCTCGTGCATCGCATCGTAGGTCAGCTCTCCGTTGTTGTTTTCCAACGTCTCGTCGATCTCCTGCTGCACTCTTTCCTGAACGTCCGGATTCTCAGCTAACAAGTGCGCCACTATGCAGGTTTGCGACGAGACGGTGTCGAAACCGCCGAAGAAGAAGCTGAACGCGTGATTCGCCATCTCTTGTACGGTCATCTCTTTCCCCGGCTCTCTTTTCTTGTTATTGTCCATGAACAACTGCAGAATGTCCGACCTGCGAGTGCCAGTCCGTTGTCTGGTTTCCACCGTCTCTGCCACTTGGTCGTAGAAAAATTTGGCAATGTGACTATCTACGAACTTGAGTTGCAGCAGCTCCGCTAACCATGGAGCATTCCTGTGTACCAGGAACATCAGGGACTTCTTGAACGTCACCATCGACGTGCTTATTGTACCGTACACGTAGAACACGTTCTTCGGTTCCTTGATAGAGTCGACGGACGCGTTATAGACGCAGCTGGCGATCACGTCGTTCGTGTATTTCGTCAACAGACCCTTCATCTCTGTTTCACGCTGCTTCTCCGGCAGATTCGACAAATGCTCGGCCAGTCTGCTCGCGCACTCCGACATCAGTTTGAACATGGTTTTTATCTTGCTGGAGGTGAACGTCGGCGACAGCATGTTTCTGTGATCCTTCCACTGGTCACCGTTCAGCATGAATAGCATTCCTCCTAGCATGGGATCCACTTTTTTGTTCACTAACGAACGATGGTCGGAAAATTGTTCGACGTTCTTTATGGTGACAGTCTTGATCAGATCCAGATCGCGCAGCACTATTATCGGCGTGAGAAATTCGTAGAAACCGACGTATTTCGCTCTGGGATCCAATTGATAAGCCTTGCTAACCACATCTGCCATGGTGATCTGTCGTCTGACGAACGATCCCATGTTTCCGAACAGTGGCGTCGGCGGAACGTGCACGATTCCATGTTTTTTGAAAAAATTGTGATTCCTCGTGGTAAAGTAATAGAAGGCAACGAGTACCGCTGCCAGCGACAAAGCAATCGATAGATAGTCCATCGTGGCGTATCCAGAGCGCAGAGACGGGTAACTGTGATAACGTGACGATGCTCACTCTGACAACTTACCAAGGAGACTAATTGTACGAAGAGTTGTTACTCGATGAAAACCAGTTCTACACAGGGGAACTATGTTTTCGACGTGCAAGAACGTTTCACTGCCTTCCAACTGCCTCTCTGCCAGTTTACGTCAAGCTACATTGGGTTACAATCCTGTTACTACCATCGCTTTTATGTAAGCGCTCGTGATAGTCGGTCATAGTGTGCTTAGATTGTAATTAGACGTTTTGCAGCGTCATTGCCGAGGAGGAAAGTTTCAAATCGTCGATCGCTAATTGAACAATATATATGCCTATATACACGATACTATTGAATTTCTCATTCCTTGTGTTCAAAATATTCTTCCGCGATGCATTTTCAAAATATAAAAGTAGTTTCCGAAAATAAGAATAAAAACAGCGTAGTTAAAAAAAAAAAAGAAAGAAAACACTATTCAGCATCTTCTTGTCTCGTAAACATGTCGTTTCGAGTTTATTAAATTTTATCGGCGAAGCCGATCGACATGCTCGTTCGAAATAATTATCATTTACATCGTAAATTTTTGTTATGTCATCAATCTTATCCTTATCTTACGTAAATAATACTTGAAACTGGCACACTCATAATTTCGTGATAATTGAACGTAAATTACACTCCGTCAAACTGTCGCTAATCTAATTCTATTAATTGTACCGAAATGTTGTATACGACACGATATAGAAATCTGGAAAAATTGATGGAAAATGAGCAGATGGCGGAAAGCACACACGAGATGGAACAATGGTTGCTCATTAGCTCGTTACAAGGAGAACATTTAATAGACTCGAGTGCAGAACAGCGATTCGATCGCACTTTTCATTNGCAAGTTCCACTCGAGTGCAGAACAGCGATTCGATCGCACTTTTCATTTCGTTTGCATTCCGTTCACGACGTCCGCAATTTTCTTGAATTTTTCCATTTGACGAAACCTTCGAGACTCGAAAAATCTCCAAATTCGTTCGACGTTGGTCAAATCGTTCGTTACAGAGTCCAGTTTTCATCCTCACGTTTCATACTACGTAGTTAACATATTCGTGCTTGAAACAAATTCGTGCGTCTCTCAGATTTTATGCGAGAAATTAAAAGAGAGTCGGACGTTGAATAATTTTACGTCAGGGCACGTATCACAATAATACGAGGTTTCACGTCTACCGCCAGGCTTACTATGGTCAGAGCAAGCCTTGCAATCCCTCTTTACCCTTTTCAAAACAATATGGAATTTTGCTTTTGTAGAAGTCGGTGTTCATCGATGATCGAAGTTTGGTCACGATGCTGGAAATGGGTTCTTCTCCCACAAGAAATTTCTCCACAAGCGTTTTTAGATAGCGCAAATGATTTAGTGGCTTTTCCTCTCTTTTCTTTTTTTCTAGTTTATACAATATGTGCGAATTGATTAAGCAAATTTCCATGCCCCCCCCCAAAAAAAAGCTTACGCCACCATTTTAACGATTTTCGCAGAAAATATGTCGAAGCATATTGATCCGCTCGACGTCACCCACATATTTTATATAATTCACTATAATATTGGGTTTCTTGATGTTGGTTTCCACACCATCTCGTACAATCCTTTTGACGGTAGTCATTACTGTTATTCCTAGTGGTCGAACAAGTGACGGTCCTTTTATCCTTCCATGCTAAAAGTATAAAGTGTTACCTCTTCCGTAAACTACCGTGGATTTTTTTAAAAATTTTGGTTTTTTTACCTTATTGGGCAATCCCTTTTTGTTCGTTGGGATCGTCCCGGTAAAATGACATTTCAGTTTGGCTAGTTCTTGAGCCAAGATGTAACTAGTATACTAGCAATCCGTGAACATATGGTGTCTCCGAGCACCAGGAATTTTATCTAACAACATTTCATAGAGATCAATTGGAATTCTCGTGGAAACAAGTAGATCAGGTCTCACCAACAGCTCGGTTGTGAGTGATAGGGTAAAATACAACAAACGTAGCCAGTATTTGAATCAGCTAGAGTATAAACTCTGATACCTCATTTTGTTGGTTCTTTCGGATTGTGGTGATGAATGAAATTCGGCCTTTGAATTTCATCGTCAACTCGTCTATACATATTTGCTCGGCCGGTATAAAATAATCCAAGAATTTCAAAAAAATCGTCTAAATTTGAACTGATCTGATCTCTATCCATATGTATAGGGCTCAACAACTTTTAAAGTGCTATTCTCACTGGTAAGACTTTCAGGCTAATGCTCAGCTCAGCTCAGACTAACGCTAAGAATGCAGGCCGAGCTTGGTCTACGAAAGTTGCGATAAGAATATCTTATCGCGTATCGGAAACAAACATATCGAGCTCGAGAACGCCAGGGCGCCGTACCGGCGCCTCTCGAGTGCAAAGAGTTAATATTTATTTTGAGTGTGGTATGCTTTGAAGCAAGTAATTAGGCAGAGTGGAATTTTTTACAGTTTTTGCATGCGAATTTTGTTTCTTGCAAGACACACAACGCATCTCTTTCTCACTTCGAACACTTTATCCACATCAGTCAAGAAATGGCTGTTTTGCACTTCTAAGCGAAAAGGCAAATCGCCACTTGAATTATCTGTCGAATCACTGCCAGCTGAAAATCACCAAGTGTGATTTGCTTCCCCATTTTCTCTTGGAATGCAAAGTATGCATTTAGAATGCATAAATCGACGAGATGGAAAAAAACTTTTTTGGACCATTTGATGTAATTTTTGTTGAGCTCCGTAGTGGCTCCAGTATAAATGACGAAGTCCATAATGTTCTACTTTTGCAGAACGTACTTTTAGAAGAATGTACTGCTTGAAGAGTAGTCTCCCTTTGAAGAATAAAATACTTTCATCGATGCACAATTTTTGAAAAGGATAAAAGTTATTTTTGAAATTACGTCTAATAGTGTCTGTAATTTTTTTTATTTTACACAATCTGCAGCTTCTTCATTATTGTCCGAAAAATGTAAATGTTTCATAAGTATTTGATACCTATTGTGTGGCATTGTGTTCGAATAAATAGACGAATGCAATAAAATATCAGTGGAATTTTTGCTGATTTCTCGAATTTTTTGACATCAGCAAATAAACGGCTAAGAATGTGTACATTTCGTCGATATTATATCGTACCATTTGTCCATTCTATACGAAGTTGATCCCGCTGGCAGTTTGTTTTTTGCATATCGATATTGCTTATTAGTTTATTCAACGATGAACTCCATAATATCATCTGACGTATATTTTTTGAAAAAAACTAATTTCGGAATTTTCGTCCACTTCAAATTTGAGGCCAGAAAATGATGGATCGAATTGATATGTTGGCAGAGTGGTATTTCTGATCCAATTCGGATCCAATCAAGATCAAAAACATTTTCAGAAGTTTCAAAATCTAAATTATCATCATCAGATATTTCCGATTCAGATTTTCCAACTTTGTCACTCGAATCATCGTCAACTTCGTCTTCAGATTCAGACGTAGAATATATTTCATCTTCTTCCAATTCAAATAGATTTGACCGCGAAGTTCCTTCTCCAGACATGTTTATGGTTATAAAAAAAAAAATGCGATAACGTTTATATACACTAGAAATTTTAGACGACAACGATTATTTTCGCGAAAAAATTTAGACGACAAGTCACGGAGGAAGTTCGAGACAAACTATTTCGTCCTCTGAGAATTTGTTTATTTTTTCTTTGTTTTTACTTTTGTCATAAAAATCATCATAAATCAAACGATTATTGCTAACACGTGTGTGCATACACACAGCAACAGCGCAACATATGCAGCTTTCGAATATATCCAAAATCAAGGAAGAATATGTATATTTTTCGATTTTTTTAGTGTTAGAAAATGATCCTAAATGTCACTGTTACGAAATCGAAATTAATTTCGCTTTTATTTAGAGTATAGGGAATGTTCATCTTAAATGAATATCTAATAGGAAAATAGCTACAACTCCAAAAATTAGAAGTCTTGCATGGTATGGTATTTTCGAAAACATTGTGGTAGATTTAAAGCTACTTGCATTCCCACGTCGTTTCGTTTACGTTGTACGTTTATAGCAAACTTTGTACATTTTTGTTGGGTTTTTCTTTCGAGGCGTCGGATTGATATGCTTCGGAAAATGGGCTCAATATTTCGCTTAGAGTCGAAGACTTTTTCACCTAGAGAATGTTTTCCACGTTTTTCGTAATTCTCTGAGGAATTTCAACTTCTCATACAACGAAGAATTTGTCAACCATCATCTAGTGAATGGGATAGTCCACTGCACAAAATAAAAATGGCAGTTGGAGATTATATGGTGACTACCGAATCAAAATGAATCAACTGTACCAGATAAATATCTAATTCTGCATATGACTTTACTCACTCGTTGGACGGAAAGACAATTTTCATAACACTAGACCTTGAACTAGTTTATCATCAAATATCAATGGCCCCGGAAGATCGTGACAAAACAGCAGTAATTACATCTTTTGGCCTTTTTGAATATGACGTTATGCCATTTAGTTTAAAAAATGCAGCTCAGACATTTCAACGATTTATGGATGTCGTGTTCTCCGAGGTCTAGATTTTGCATTTTGTTACATCGATGATGTACTTACTGCCTCCGCCAACGAGTTCGAGCATAATAATCATTTGCGACAAGTATTTGATAGGTTACAGCAGTATGGCATTTCTATAAATTCCGCAAAATGTGTATTTGGTACATCATCAGTACAGATCAGAAGGGAGCTAGGCCTGTACAAGAAAAAGTTAAAGCTATAATCAATTACAGGAAACCGACGAATATTACTGAATTAAGACGCTTCTTAGGCATGGCCAATTTCTATCGTAAGTTTATCAAAAATGCTGCTGCTCTGCAATCTCCGTTAAATGGATATCTTCAAGGTGCAAAGAAGAATGACAAACGTCCTATTGTATGGATATATATAATTGGAACTGAAAAAGCGTTTCAAGAATGTAAATCGTTAGCTCTTAGTACATTCAAAAAGTAACATTTCTTTACTTCTTACGACAGATGCTTCTAACGTAGCTTGTAGGGCTTCAACAAAAAGTTAACGGAATGTGGGAACCAATAGCTTTCTTTTCAAAAAAAAAAATTACTCCCCAAGAAATAAAATATAGTACTTATGACCGTAAAGCTGTATTTAAAGCAATAAAATATTTTAAACATTTATTAGAACGACGAGACTTTACAATACAGACTGACCACGAACTGTTGACGTTCGCATTTCTACAAAGATCAGAAAAAGCCTCACCGAGACAGCTACAACAATTAGATTATATAGGACAATTTTCAACGAATATAATCCACATCTAATAACGAAGTTATGGCAGACGCTTTATCACGGCTGGATGTTATTAGTATGCCAGTCGTGGTGAGTACTGAAGAACTTGCCGAACAGCAAATATAAGACCCGGAATTGTTGCAGGTTTTACAAAGCACTGTCTTACAATTAAGAAAACTAAAAATTAATGATTCTAAAGACACAATTTACTGTGACATTTTAACAGGGACCATTAAGCCATATGTTCCAAGAGCATTGCGCAGGCAAATCTTTGACAAGATTTTAACATTACATACAATCTTGCACATCCCAGCGGCCTATGTACACGAAAGATGACAACGAAAAGTTTTATATGGCCGGGGATGAATAAAGACATCTTGAAAAATTATGTAAGCTGTCAGAGGTAAAATAAGTACATACAAAAAATCCGCCTAAACATATTGCTGTTCCAGAGCGTTTTTAACATGTCTATAGACATAATAGGACCGCTACCGACGATAGACGGTTTCAGATATTGTATTACAATGATTGATTAATTTTCTAGGTAGCCTGAGGTGACTCCGATTAAAGATACCAACGCGACTTGTCACATGGATCGCGATTTGGAACTCCATTAACAATTACGACAGATCGTGGAACACAGTTTGAATCGCAACTATTTAATGCTCTCACAAAATTAATTGGATGCAGGCATATCCGCGCAACAGCGTATCATCTTGCATCCAATGAAATAATAGAGAGGTGGCATAGATCCCTGAAAGCAGCAATCAGATGTCATGAAAATAGAATTGGTCAGAAATACTCTCAACAGTCATGCTTGATTTGAGAAATAGTTATGAAGATGATTTAAAAGCAACCGCGGCCGAAATGGTATACGGCACATTCCTCAGACTACCTGGAGAATTCTTTGTTGATACAGAAACACATGAAAACTTTATAGTGGACAAATTCAGACGGTACATGCAAACAATTTGACCAAAACCGACGAAACATCACTCTCGACGATCATATTTCATTTTTAATAAAATTTGATGATCGCATGTATTTGTAAGAGTAGATCATATAAAACAACCTCTGGAACAGTCATATGAAGATCCATATCGCGTAATAAAACATATTTCGGATAATGTATTTCTAATTAATTACAAAGGCAAGGAAACTACTATCGACGGAACGCTGGTTGAAACGGAAAATGAAGAACCACGAACTCGCGATTACAAATATCGTCTACTCTCCTTAACATGTCGAGTGACTAAAAGTAGGAAGGGGGTAATGTAGCGACATCTATTTCTCAACCGTCTCGTCGAAGAGTTCATTTCCGATAAATTTACGGCGCCAGTTGTGCGAAACTCGAAAACAAGAAATCAGATGGTCCTTGTTTTACGGTACGTATTGAATGAAGTTCAAAACTGCTATTTTATTTTACAATTAAGAAACTCGAAGTACCGTGAAAATCCTTCGCAATCTAAATTCAAACCATCCCAGTTACGCTAAGAAAGATAAATACACACACACACATATATTGTAATTTATATAGTTGCAAGCTTTTACTTGTGGTGTGTCGCGCAATTATCAAAAAAACGTTGGAAGATAAAAAATTGCAGAGCACTGCCCTAGAGGACGTGGAGGTCAACTCCTCTAAGAAGGATGAAAAGGATGAGGACTTCATCACCGACTAAACGAAGGAGGCGCATCCTCTATTCAGAAGGTCAATACGCCTCCCAACGGACGCAGAACGAGCTGCCGAGATCAAACACTTGCCAAGTGCAAACCTCGCATCTGCCATGCTTGAAAGTCTAAAGATGGTTGAGAAAATGGCGGCCACTTCTAAAAATCTAAAAAGTACGTATAAGAGGTACCTCCCACACGAACACACGAGTGAAGCAGATCGCCTCAACCAGGAATGAGGCGATACTGGAGAAAAAAACTCCTAGCTCTGGGAACTCGTAACTCAACCTCAAGCTACAACAGCGAAACGCTAAGCTGGAAAATGGTACCTCCGAAAAAGGGGGCTACCAAGATAGCCCCGAAAGCTGCACCTCTGGCAGCGAACTAAAGGGACAGCGGATGCGGGCGAACTCGCGCTGCGTGGCCCTCGTCGAGGTCGTCTGTCCCGTCGGCGCTCGCACATCTTATCTACTAAATCCTACTTATATAAATAATAAGTATCCTACCTGTATAAATACGATTATTGGTACACTGATATGACAACTTTCCCATAACTTTCCAAAGTGAGGTGCATGGAGATGCATTTCTTTTTTGTCATTTCCTTTCTTCCGACCACCGTGGTCCAGGCCGCGAAGGTTGCAGGTACTGGTCCTGGGAGACTTCAACGCAAAGTCCACGCTGTGGAGCTGTCCCCGGACCAACCCGAAAGGAGAAGTGGTGGAGGACTGGACCTTCGTCTGGACACCGGCAGAACGAGCACTTGCTTGCGCTGGCAGGAAGAATCGATAGTCGATCTATCGTGGGCATCACCCGCAGCAGCACGAAGAATAACGGACTGGAGAGTGGCGGTGGAGCTGGAGTCGCTCAGCGACCATCTGTACATCGTCATCGAGCTTCACCCCGCCAGGAGATGCGTCAATGACCGACAGCGGCGCGAGGAGCCGCCGCTCGCGAGATAGGCGCTAAAAAAGATGGACGTTGACATGCTGATGGCCTCATACTTACGGCTCATACCGCAGCATGTGAAGAGCCGCCGGCAGACCTCGCCTGCGACATTGACAAGGAGGCAGAGTGGCTTCAGAGGAAGATGACAGAGATCTGTAACGTCGCCATGCCACGCGCCAGACGAACGCACCGCGACTCGGTCTACTGGTGGTCGCCAGAGATCGAGCAAAAGAGAATCAGCTGCGCGAGCGTTCAATCAGACTCGTCGAGCGTTCCAACGAGCGAGAAGAAGGAAGCGCCGAGACGGAAGACGCCGCGAGGAAAGAGGCGCTTTACCTGCGGTACAGAGCGAAAGTGCCTTTAGAGGATGATACGGTCAGCCAAAGTTCGCGCGTGGGACGAGCTTACCGGCACGATGGACCACGACCTCTGGGGAAGGCCAGCGGGAGCCGCCAGCGACGAAAGCCCTGGACCGAGCAACGCTGGACGGAGTCCTGGAAAAGCTATTCCCAAAGGACCCAGAAGAGGCGCGAGACACATGCCGCTTCGCACCACCATCGCTGGTCACGGAGGAGGAGCTTTTAGTCGGTAAAAATCCGACACTACCTGGCTTCTCCCCCTCAGGGGAGTCAGGTGTCTTTTCGAAGATTTCCTTCATGTTAAAAAAAAAAAGATAAGATGTGCGAAGCTAAATGTTATGCAAAGGGGATACGTGATATTTATAGTACATGTTATATATGATTGGTTGTGTATAGCTATGGGTTATGTATGGGTTATGTGTATATGACAACTCAAAGCGGACGGAATATTAATCCTTTGACTACTATGGGCGCATATATGCGTTCAGCAAAGGCTATCAGTGTGGCCTATGGACGCACATATGCGCCCGGCGAAGGCTTTGGTTCTTTACTATTGTCTCATGTGTATGTTTCTATCGTATATGTCCAATACTCACAGAAACCACATACCTCGTTGCTTAGCAACGAGAAAAAACAAAATCTCGTTTATTTCGTCAGTTATTCTCTTAAACTTGTTTCATCTGTAGCCATACAGTTGTGATTGTTACATTGGCATATTGTATTGTGAGATAACGCCGTCCACTCGAAAATCCGGGGTACGCCAAACGAGGAGGACATCGCCAGGTACCTCTCGAGCTCGCTCGAGGTGGAACTTGCCATTCTCTAGTCGCGCGTCGTTTTGGTCGCGAGTAAGATCGGCCGCGTTGAAGTCGGCGAATCGGTTCGGGTTCCGTTGGCGCTGGGACTCTGCTCGAGGCAAGCTTTCACTGGAATGCCAAGCACGCGACGGCCTGACCATATTTCCGGCCGCCAAGCGGCAAGTCATTGGCCGATTGAGCTCTGCAATCTCTTCAACTACATGTGTAACTGTACATGTGTAACTGTACTCTAAGGGCAGCGTTGTCCGCATTTTTCCATTGTATCATCCCTCGAGAGTAATATCCCCGAAGGAAACATTGCTTGTTTTGAATAAAGTCATATTACACTTGTGGTGCATGTGATTTTTATATTATTATTTGCTGCTGTTAATACCTTAAAAATGTGTAGCAGTTTTAAAGAATTTGTTACGAGTGACTNAATGTGTAGCAGTTTTAAAGAATTTGTTACGAGTGACTTGGATGAAACGTCAGGTTTGAGTGAAGATTATAATGGTGAAATACAGGAAACGTACCAATATATTCCACCGTTATCTGATTCGAAAGGTATAGAAAATCAATAATGGAATAGTTAAGTGTAGAAGGGAAAATAAATAGCAAAGAATATTTAATACTTCTACAGACGAGGAGGATTTAAATTCAAATTCGAATTTAGAGAATTTCGATTCGGATGAAATGCTTTCAACGTTGTCATAAAACATAAGTGTAGAAGGGAAAATAAATAGCAAAGAATATTTAATACTTCTACAGACGAGGAGGATTTAAATTCAAATTCGAATTTAGAGAATTTCGATTCGGATGAAATGCTTTCAACGTTGTCATAAAACATCATCTTGAAGACCCATAACACATGCATTTAACGATCAAAATTCTGGATTGAAAAGAAATTTAACTCCGGAATCCACACCTTTAGATGCTTTCCAACTTTTCTTTTCAGAAGAGTTAGTTCCGAACAATTATTTTAAATTTGTGATCGAAAATACTACATCTAAAACATTGTCGTATTAATTCTTGGAAAGACATCAATATGTGAGATGTATGGATTTTTGGCCATCATGATGTTAATACCGCGGGTGAAGAAATTGAGTATTGATCGACTGATCAGATGATAAAAACCAACATTTTTCGAAAAATTATGGGATGAAATAGATACATGGTATTATTGCAAATGTTAAATT
>NIPQ01034465.1:0-11804 GCA_002806875.1 Lepidotrigona ventralis hoosana
TTGCGCCCCCCCCCCCCCCTCTGCCGATGTGCACTGCCTCTTTGATTGCTACGCTACACAGATCTGGCCGGACCCGCGCCAATTTTTCTACGACCGCGTTTTTACAGAAATGCGACGCGCGTCTGTCATGTTCTTCTCCTTCCTTTTCTTCCTTCGATGGAACTCGATTGTATTACGGGAACAAATTGTTCTTCAGAACGATCTCATTTCCACGTTCCTCCACGTGGCATTTTAAATTTCCCCGTGCTCATTTACGACGACGAATCGTTCAAATTCTACGCTATTTTAATTTCATGTTTTTAATTTCTAATAAATAAAAAAATTGAAATACATGCTCTACATGTATATGGTTCTAATTTACCATGAATTGTTTCGTGTGTTTCTCGATAATTTTTTCACGTGCATTTCTGATGGTACAGAACCTTCTTCTTCGGAAAGGAAGGGCACCAAGAAAGAGATCGTCGACAGAGAGGTTTCTTTCTAAACATTGTGAAAATATTTCCTCCGAAGCGTGTATTTGCGATGCGAGTCGCAGCGTAGGAAACATCAGAAAGATTTTCCCGGCGAAATCTGCTCGTCTGACAAAGGCGATTCTAACGCCGAGCGAAGGGAGAAGGGTCGCGAGCTACAAAGCGACGTGAGACCTTCGACATCTGTCACCACGAAATTTCTGATTTCGACCACTGGGGACTAGTCGACTCGGTCGTCTCGCATACAGATACGGTTAAACACATACCTCTCGGACAATCTCGAAAAAAGCGCCCGCTCCTCCTTCCTCGTATTTCGCGGCCCGTCTAGCCGGTGCTAAATTTGAAAACTTGCTGCGCTCTTTGATCCGGACAGGTCATAACTTCCGGCCACGCTTTTGTTTGCGCTGCCGACCGAGTCTTTGAGCAACCGGGAAAAAAGAAATGTCGCTCCGCGGTTATTACGTTCAAACCAAGTTAAAATAGCTTGAAAACATCGGCCATTCGCGGAGTAAAGCTGGCTCGTTAAACTTGAACAAAAAAGAAGAGACACCTTCACGATTATGAATTATTATCTTTTTGTTTTTAAACGAAAGACGTACAATTCTCTGACGAAGCTTTATCAGGAGATGTAGAAAGATAAAAACATGGTACATCGTTATAGGATCTAGGAGATAAGTAAAGGCGGTGATAAATAACGTTCGTGTTTGATGAACTTTGTTATGAATCTCCGTACGTTTCCGTTTCTAGATAAAAATCCTACGTCGAACTCCGGCCACTCTGTTCCTGCCATTCGATTCATCGCACGGTTTTAACACACAAAAACACGTACATTCGTGTCCCAAATGGACCGAGCGATAATATTCCAACATGAATAACGTTACTAGGTTAGAAAACTATCGAGGTTCGTGGTAAATTATGAAGAAAATTTGGAAATTAGCTATGTTGAAAAGTGACTGGCAGAGCGCGAATCAGTTCGGGTCGAAATTTTATAAATTTGATTTAAATTTATCAATTTTATCTAACTCGATCCATTCGTTAGTGCTTTTACGCTGAAAACTTATCTATCTCGTGGTGGGGAAGAAAGGAGGGAAAAAAGAGAAAGGAGAAAATTAGATATCAAACTTGCCCCGTACATTTCGCAAACGTTCAACGTTTTGCAAACAGCTTTTAGTAATACGCGAATAACCGTGAATATTTATAATAAAATCCAGGTTTATTTTACGAAACATATATTTCTACTCTCGCTTCACAATACATCCCTTCGTGCGCACGAACATTCAAAAACCGGCTCTTCGATTACCGGGGCCGGTTTAATGAACCCCGGGTAAATGATATCGATTAGCCAGCGGACAAAACGAAACAATTATCAATAAATGTAACGAAACTGGATAACCGGCCAGATTTATTAGGGAACCACGGCTCGTTCTGCGCGGTCGGGAATTTAAGGGAGATTGTTATCTTTATTCTGTTACATATATCACCGGAGGCGCGGAGATAGTGAAGTAATTGATATCAAGCTGGACGAAGGGACGAGGAGAGGAGAGAGAGAGAGAGAGAGAAAGAGAAAGAGAGAGAGAGAGAAAGTTGCCTTTTGGCGAGGTAAAAAGGCCGGGGAAGAAGGAAAATCCATCGACCCACGTGGTAGGTTTCTACGAATCCAAGGAAATCGGTTTAGAGACCGGAAGGGAGCCGCTTTGATCGCGTTACCGGCTCGATCTCGCGGATTAGGGACGATCCTTTTCTTCTTTCTCTCTCCCCTTTGCCGTTTTCGCTCGCTCGCGCGTTCTCTATTTTGTTCTTATCCCCTGGCCGCCTTTTCTCACCAAACTCGATATTTCGACTGTGACCGTAACCTGCCCTAAGGAAAGCCCCGGTTTCCACTTAGCTTCAGCCGGCGGAATAAATTGGAAATAAAAATAAATTCTCGCGGCCGTTCGATTTATTCTGCCGCACTACGTCCACTACGTCGCTGGATTAATTAATTGACAGAGTATACGTTTTGTATGTATTTAACGGGCCAGTTTAACCTACGAATATTTTTCCACTTTGTGTGTTTTCGCGTTCCTGCGCTTCGTTTCCCTTTCCTTCCCCTCCCCCCTCTCATTCTTCGAATTCCTCCTTCTTCTCTTTCCCCGATGCGAAATAAAATTTTCGTAGTTCCCGTTCCGACGCGCGTACTTTTATTTCTCTTACGTTCGTTCGTCACGAAAGTCGCGCAAATTGCGTAATTGATGCCTGTACAAATCAAAAGTTATTCGAAGAATTTCCATTATTTGGAGGCGAACACGGCCATTGCTATAATGCTACGAACGAAGAAGAAGGATGTCAAACAAATCTTTAGAATTCCTTCTCATGGCCGCGATATTAAAACCGAACTCAATAACGCAAATTGAATAAAAGAAAAAAAAAGAAAAATAGAGAGACAGAAAACACTATGAACGAAATATCACGTTGACGGAACGATCTTCAGTTTCTCGGGGTCGTTCCTGTACAAACAACGTTAACTGAAATACGCTTTTGGCGGAGGAATTTTTCTTCCCGATGCGGTTCTCACGTATAAAGCTACTACCCCCGCTGCCCCCCCCCCCTCCCCGTACAATGTCAAACGCTCTTCCAGTCACTCTAATTTATGCATCATCCTTCCCCGGTGCTGGAAACGCTTCACCAGAACGAACGACGAAGGATAATTTCAATCTTCGTCTCGGCTCAGATGTAGCATGAATAATAAAGTTCAGAAAGCCCAACGAAACGCTCTTCCCTCCCCTACGGTCGTGTCAGGCGGAGTAATAATTTTTGAGTCACGAAGACAGAACCGCTTGTAGCTGGCAATCCCTTGCCGTGAAATACCACCGCGTGCACCGCTCGTTTCAGACATTCGACAAACGAAACACGACGTCGTCGTGTGTCTGCGCGACACGCCGGGGATATCCGTTAACTTTTACCTTCGGTCTCGTTGACATTTCCCGGTGGCCAGGCCGAGAGACCTGACATCCCACTTCCCCCCTCCCCCCACCGCATCTCGCGAGACCGCAGAACATCGGCCGGTGTCCTTCGGGAGGAAGCTCTCACTTCGAATCGACTGTGCCAGAGAGTACAAGATGTTTTATTTCGCGTCAGTTTCAAGCTGCCCGGACGACGATTCATTTGGATTTCAAAAGGATGGATTAGATCGGGGAACGTTCGAGTTTTGCCGGCTCGATTTCAGAATGATACAGTACCGACGACGTCTTTTTTCCTTTCCCAGTCAACGAGACGCAGACGCCACGTTGAAATATGAAAACGAAATGTTACGTCATCGCGTTACGTCAAAGCGAAACGTTACCTCGGCGCGACGTTTTTATTTAGAATTTCCTTTCGGTTAACTTGCGCGGCTCAATGCCGCGTTTTAGTATACCGCGGTTACGAGATGGAGTTCTAAGGGTACGTTAGACGTCTTTTTTTCCTTTTTTTATTCTCCCTTTTCCTTCATTTTTCGTTGCTGTACCCTCTTCCTATCTTGTATTCTCGAGTGAAAATCCATCTTCTGCGATTTATCATTCTTACAATGCAAGCCGTCTACATGAACTTTCCTTGCTGCTTTCCACGGGGGAATTAGGCTTCTGACTAATTGTTCAACTACAGTCGTCACAAACGATATTTGAACATCAACTTCTCTACAGTGTTAACATATTAATTAATTGAACCCAAGTACTCTCGTTAATATTCGAACGCCAAATACTGAAACTGTCATAATTTTATACACATAACAAGAAGAGAATCGTACGAGAACAAATTTGAAAGTCTGAAAGTCTCTACTTTCATTTTGTTCTACGTTACGTAAAAAATAAGAAAATGAAAACATTTTCTTCTAGACAATGCTAGACTATAAATTGTCATGATATGTAAAAGCAGANAAATCGTACGAGAGAACAAATTTGAAAGTCTGAAAGTCTCTACTTTCATTTTGTTCTACGTTACGTAAAAAATAAGAAAATGAAAACATTTTCTTCTAGACAATGCTAGACTATAAATTGTCATGATATGTAAAAGCAGAATTTTTTTCATGATTGAGTCCAGCATGTGTTTGAAGACTGAAGCCTCTCCTTTACGACGATCCTTCGAACCTTGATGTGCCATTCTGTTTCGTTATTTTATTGAATTTTGAGTATTACGCTTTGAATATTAGACAATTCCAGAAATCGTTAAATTCGTTTTCAAAGTTTCATAAATTGGCGAAGGGAAGTCGTTCAGTAAATTTTGAAGAGTTATTAATGGGAGTAGGAGAGTTTCACAGTCTCGAAATCCACTGTAGATCTTCGGTCACGAAGACATCTGAATTTTTCAATGTTTCCAAATAGTGTTACACAATTTATAGCATTTCGTTGAAGGGAAGTATTCTCGCTCTGCCATCTGTCAAAATATCTTGGGATAAAATGAACTATATATTTTGAAAGTAGAGGCTTCACAAGTCATTTAAAACAAGCCCGAGTTTATTATTATACAATAATAATATTTCGCATATCGGAATATTAACGATAATCACGTCGTATTTCGTCCATCATTTTCATAATCGTGCTTCCACGTGATTGCAAGACACACAATATGAAGTGGGAGGGGCCGATAAGAAGATGTAACGGTGGAAAATAAGGATACAACGTCAAAGGCAAGGAATCAAAATCTCTGCGAATAAAAGGAAGAACTCACGAGAATGGCACACGTCTTATCGTAAGATCGCGGGGGAAGTGGGAGAGGGTTGAAATTGGCGTTATCGATTGGTGGAAACATGTTCTGGAGATGTCGAAGCCATCGTGTATAAGCATAAGTATCAAAGGGGAATTTATACGTGGCGTACAGGTAACGGCAATAACTATACTTTGGTGCATCACTCTTTAAGTTGGCCCCATAATGTAAAGGGGGGAGAGGGGGAAAATCGTAGGAAGGCATCGGTGTGCTGTACCACCACATGCCAAGCGTCATAAACCGTAAGTGCGATAGCTAGTTAAAGCGAGTTTGCAAATAAGTTACGTGTCACTATATCGCGCGCCCTTAAAATTTCAATTAATGTGCAAATGACTCCGAGTATCGAACTACAAAATGCTTTTGCTAACGAGCATTCTGTTTTGTCCCGTATGCTCATTGCCAGAAGTTTATATTTAAAATCTTTGACTGTTTGACATCGGCGTGTTGTTAATTGAGGTGAAACGCTTTTAATTTACATCAGGGGTGGGAAAAGTTGAGGAATTTTTAAATAAGTTCTATTCGAAACATCGATTGTAGAACTTTTTCGAAAGATGCTCTCTACATTACATAAGTCTCGACGAGAACGGATAAATAAATATCCTTAAAGATAGAATTTATAGAATACAAAAATAAAAATTTTTCCGTCGGAGGAACGGATAATACTACATACATTAATACTAAAAACTTTTTCAATATTCATGAATGGAACTCGAATATGAAAATGAATTTTTAATTCAACGTTTCGAAATAACTCGTTTCTATAGAACTTATACAAATTCTAAAATGTCTGTTGCATGATAACGCTATTCGAAAATGTTACTAACACTTTTTCCCATAAAAATTCCACAAAAACAGATATTTTTTATACGAAATAAGTTCGAACAGAATTTTTTTAAAAACAAAGAGAACCTGTTAATTTCGATCCCTGATTTAAACAAAACAAAGTTTTACTCTTTCTCGAGTATATACGATCAGTATTCATTTTTTGTAAAGTTGGACACACCTGTATTTCTAATTGTTGTAAATCTGGCCAAAGCTGAGAAATGGAAATATTTTTTCTAGTTTGACGATCAAAATTTATGGGATTTTCTCAATTTGCATTCGTCGATCTTTTAAACTTTTTGGAATTAACTTTTCCTAGCGTTCTCATCAATTATGTTACCCGTTAGTCATGGCTGAGAAGATTCCGGGTATATCGTAGGTATATCAAAACTCTTTCGCCCATTGCCTATTCAACGCATCACCGATATAAAGCGATTCAAATAAAAGAAGACGTTTCCTTTATACTACGTTCGAGTATTCAACGCTGGCGGCAGACACTCAACCGCCATTATCATAAACATTATTCCGCTCGTCATAAAACCGAATCACTTTCCCGACTGCTCGGATACCTACAAATAGAACCGGCTGCCTGCGCGCGTATCCAGCCAACCAGCCGGGACACTGTATTTCACTTCTCGCGCTACCGCTGCGAACATCCCGTTTTCATATCAGAAACGTATCTATCCCGCAGCCCGAGGCCGTGAACCATTGCCACTGCCGTTCATCGCAACCCCAATAACGCCTTGTTCTATTCGATCACCTCGCTACGCAAATTCAGCGTCCTCATGCTCGTCCCTAGCCTAGTCCTAGCCTAGTCGTCGTCTTCGTCGTTTCACAGTGTTCTGTAGTCAGTTGGCTGCTGGGTGTCCAACGAGAGTTGAATTTATAACGAGCCGCGGCGAATTTATGAGATGGCCTTTTCGTCGAACGAAGAGGCGAGCCAACGCACACCGGTGGCAGCCGTATCGGCAGGTTTCGAAAGGGGGCGAGGGGTAAGAGGAGCAGGTATATAACAGGACGAGCAGAGGGGTGGAAAAGAGCGAGCCAGCCAGGGGCAGAGTAGGTGCAAATGTAGACTCTAATCCGAGCGGTGGTGAGCCATCGACAGGAAGATTTATCTCGACGAGACCAGCACCGTCGACTAACCCGTCCTCCTTCCTCCACGAACACCCCCGGCAATCCCTCTGCCGCTCGACGTTCTCCACCGAGTTCAGCCCGGGGAATTAAATTCGGCCGCGAGGCGGTTAGCAATATTTTATGTTCCGATTCGCTTACCCTCTCCCTCCTTCTCCTCCTCTCTCTCTCTCTCTCTCTCTCTCTCTTTCTGTGTCTCTTTCCCACCCTCCTCGCCCCGTCTCACTTACCCTCTCATGTTCACGTTCGTGCGTGTATGCTCGTGCACACCCTTTGCCACCCTTCCGTTCGTCCGTTAGGCGTGAGTGGATGGCGTCGCGACGAAGTTTACGCGTTAAATCCTGGCCGATTGAACGATCGGGGCTGCGACCCCGATTCTTCGACAGTTAAATGGGTGAGACGGATTCGGCCAGCTGAGAGGGGAAATTCCGGGATTTGAACCTCTGGTTTCGAGCAGAAACTGCAGCCTGTTCGAGCCCGAGAGTGATAGTTACACGCTAGATTACGGCCGCGTTTTGAGTCAACTTTCAGTCGGACGGATATTGGAACTTCGGAGAGAGAAAAATTATTGTGCGCTCGATATAAATCGGCCTCTTTAATGTGTTTCGCTTAAACAACTACGTGAATTATTTACGACGTAATAACAAAGAATTATACGTAAATAAAATTACGATACATTCTCTTTTCTTCTTGTAAATATAACGAAACGTGCACGAAGAATTTTGTCGTTTTTCTCGGTGTCGAATTATCTGTTAATGCACGTACGAATTACGTAATAAAGTGCAAATTCTATGTGCGCTCGCGTAGAAAAGATTTTACACGTCCCTTAATCAAAAAATTATAATTTGATAGCCGTCCTAAAAAAAAAAAAAATCGCCGAACAATAACGCGCTTAACAGGTACCCAAAAAACTCAGCTGCAATTCAATGTTCTCGCGTAATTAGTATGACAAAGAAACTTCTCCAAAATAGATAAAAGAGAATTCTTTGCAGGCGTGCGGAGCCGATGGCGCTAGAATCTCCGATCCGATGTGATTAATTAGACAACGATCGTGCGGGGTAGGGGACGAGAAGGGGGGAAGGGGGGGAGGGAAGTGCTCGGTATTTCGAAAACGTGACAGGCATTGGAACTTCGATTATTTCGCCTGGGATCAATAGCGATGGCCGTGCGAATCAGAGTCGATCCGGTATTAATTGTATTCCAAAGCACTGAAAATGGCGGAGTTCGGGGGCTTGGGTTTCGCGTTGTACGCGTACGTGTGCGGGTCGCACACGTACAACCAGCCCGACAACTCGACACACGGAAAATCCCACATCGTGCCTTTACTCGCCGGTGAAACTAATCGAATGAATAAAACAGCGGGCGTTAACGAACAGGTCGGTCCCTCTTGGCCCTGGTGCCGGTTCCCGAAACTTTGCTAATGGAATCGTGCCCGCTCGTAAAGGAAATATTAAATGCTCGTCCTGCGTAGTACTGGTTTCGATCCTTTGCTCCTTCCTCCGAGCGAGCGAGCGAACACCGCGAGAAACTACCTCGTTCCATCCGCGATTCCATCCGCAGGTAAAACGTTGACTTACCGTTTGACAAGTCAATGTCAATCCCCTTTCCTTTCGATGGCTTTCTCGCGGACCATTCATCGGATTCGAAAGTGAATTTAATTTCAATTATTTGCTGCAACGATTCACGTTATTCGTATACGTGCGACAGTTTATATTATTTACGTAATGTGAACAACCTTTCAAGTCAGTAACAAGAGTCTAAATTAAAAGATCGGAAGACAAGCAGTAAGCAGACCTTTAAATGGAGTTGCCTGTTCTGATACAATTGCAATTCCCTTTTCTTCTTTTTTTTTCTTTACAGATTTATTTATAGTTCGATTTACTGTCTTGATGTTCTTGTCGTTCGCTGTTTCTTTTTGTATTGCTTATTATGAAAGCCACTGGAAGAACGCTGCAAAGCGAATTACCAGTGAACAGTGAAACAATATTCGCGTTGAGATGCGAGGTCTAAAAATGCTTTCAAATATTTTCTCATTTATTTCGTTTATTTTTCACTGTGCGTTCCACGAATAAAGCATTTCTATTTATTTGATCATTCACGTATCGTAAGTTTAACGATGTGATAATTAAAGACTGGGTGGAAGACTGATCAATTTTAATTTCTATTTGAATCTGAAGTCAAATTGGTTGGAACTCGTTTCTTGTTAATTTCTCAACTTTGTCAAAAAGTGAATAATTCAATTCTCGAGGGACGAATCATTTACTTCCACGAGGTTCGTTTATCGGCGAAAAGAGAACAGAAACAGAGAATTTAAAAACCGGTATCGCCGGCCGTGTAAAGTCGTGACGATCGCTCCGGCAATTCCCAATGTTAATACTCCCGGCGAGAAACTTGGTTAATAAACTCGGTGGCCAATAAAAGCATCCGGGCGAAATGGCGATCGGTCTGGTAAAACCTGTCGAGTATTAAAAGAAGAGTAGCACGAGCACTTTCGGAGATTTAGGGTCGTCTATTAAGTCCCGGGCACGAGGTTCCCACGAGAGAGAGAGAAGCCGATTATAATTACAAATTTTTGGCGCTTATCCTCCTCGGTCGCGAATTAATCTCTCTCTCTCGCTAGTTGTAATTATAATTTCACCGAAAGAAACCGCTCTTGAAGACTTGGGAAGTTGTTGGAAGTGTGGAAGAAGCCAACGGTGTGTTTCAACCAGGGGGAAGGAGAAGGAGGAGGAGGAGGAGGAGGAGGATGTTCCCGGGGACTCGAGACTGTTCGCCGAAACGGACGAAAAGTTTGCCGAGTGGAACGTCTTCGAGGCGAACGCAACATCCGCCTCAGGGACAACGTTTGATTAATTTGGCACGAGTTTACGCTCCCGTCTCGCGGAATTAGACTAAACGGATTGTCGTCTGGTCAGGGCAGGCACCGGCCGATGCGCAACGCGAGTACAATTCCGCACTGTTAACGCGCCTAATACAATTCCGTGCAGTCGGAGAGGTCATTGCTTGTCCCGAGCACGGCTCGTCCACGTTCAACTAGCCCACTTCTGACCGAGCTTGCCGAAGTCCGAAGCCTCGGACCGACTAGTGGTTTCAGTCAAGTTTAACTCGAAACTAAGCGGCATTCAACGTTTTACGCGGACTAGCCGGCATCGGTTGATGCTAAGTCAATAAACTCGACGAGAATTAACCGGTAAACTTTAATCTTGCTAATTACCGGCACCGAGTAATCGGATCCCTGATCGTCGTTCACCAATTTTATCGGGGTCGATTTCCAAGATCGAGGCAATTTGCCCCGTTATTTCGTGGAACAGCGAATGAAAATCATTTCAGAGTCGACGTAGAAGGAAAAATTGTGTTTTCGTATTAAACCAAGGTATTTAACGTGTCGAGATTATTATTTAGATTTTCCCTTGTAAAAATGTAATTCTTCTTTCTCATTTTTTAATTGTAAAACTTCCAATTCATCCTTCAGAATTTTCCTCCAGGTATTTTCGTTTTTCTGGTCTTTTGTTTTACTAATTACCCGAACAGAAGAATCAAATCATACGCGCAAAGAACATACAATTATACAATTTATACACTTTGTGCAATTCGACGTTTATTCAAAAGCACTGCGATCCGTCCGACTGGTTCGATGGCTCATGTAGAATCCAATTGATTTCCGTTTTTACCTCCGAGGTAGCATTCTTATTCCTTCTGGGGATTTCGCAAATCCTACAGGGTCCTACAGGATCCTTTGTGTCTGTTTTATGTTTTCCCTTTAATTTTATTGTACCGCCGACTTTCTTTGCGTACGATGCGCAATTCGATTCACCGATCTCCTGCCTCGACGACACGAAAATATCGATTCTGTTATCCGAGCCACGAGGGAAAGCTACGGGGGCAAAGGCACGAGCAACAGAACGAAACAACGATAGGTCAGTCGTGAGAAGGTCTTGGCACGTGGGCGTTGCGTGTTCGGTCGTTCGTTCTCGGAGCAGCTGTCCGACGACGACGAGGATTTGTGCAGCGAAAGAACCGGCCCGGCGTAAGCCCGGACTAAACTTTCCCGGGCAAGGTCAGAAGTCAAGGCGGTCGAAGCCAAGGGTTGAAACGAAGAGCTCGACAGCGAAAAGAGGGAGAGAAAGACAGTCGTCGAGTGGTGGTGGTGGTGGTGGTGGTGGGCTGCAGGAAACGAACGGGAGAAGTGGCGGGTTTGAAAGACAGAGCGACAGAGGACCCAGCAAAGCGTCATCCGAGACGGAACTCAAACATTGGTGTAGCCACCGACTCGTGTTCTCTCTCTCTCTCTCTCTATCTCTCTCTATCTATGCCGGTACCACGCGCGTTCGCCTTTCCCTCTTGGTTTCCTCCCCCGGTCGGCTGCTACGTGTATACACACACTTAGGCACACATTTGCGCGGGCTCACCGCGGCTAAAGTCAAACTGCATCGCCTCCTCGCCCCACCGCTCTATCAGGTTATATTATCCAGTTACCCGTGAGGCTTACTAGCCAAACAAACGAACAGATAGCAGTTGGATTTTATGATTACCAACCCTTCCGTTACTTTCCATCCTTCCCTCGCAAACCCTTTGCGGTCGCAGATTTTCCTCCCCCCCCCTTACTTCGCTATCATACGCGCGCTGCTTGTGTTTCTTGCACGATACAAGGGGCTCGTT
>NIPQ01034474.1:0-11760 GCA_002806875.1 Lepidotrigona ventralis hoosana
AAAAAAAAGGAAAGACCTACTCAATATTCGCAACAGCGATGAATATCGTCCCATTCGTTAAAAGAATTCGTTATCAAAATTCACCGCGGCAAACAATCGTGCGTTTGGTTTGAAAATAATGGCCGAGAGCTGTGCGATAAATTCGCCCTTTAACGATCCGGCACGCGCGAACCGCGTTCATCCGACGGAGACCTATTAGTTCCTCGGACTAATTAATTCGGCCTGAAGAGGAGTAAGAAAAAAAAGCACGCGCGCGAGACAGACGAAAGAGGGGTTGGCGACGAAAAGAAAGCGGGCATTATCGAGCGGGGACAGGGCTCGATGGAAAATAGTTGGTTGAACGACGAAGCTGGGGGACACTTTCGATCATCGGTTAAATTTCCAGCATCGGCCTATTGTTTCGCCACCATTGTTCCAGTATCTCGAGGGCGGCGCTTCCCTTTGTCTCCACCCTTTGTACGTTTCCGTGGCCGGATCTCTCGCCTCTTCGCGCGGGCGCGAGACGGCATCGGCCAAAGAGGGAAAGAAGAGGAGAGACTAGGGAAGATAAAGGGATAAACGGGACAGCTGGTGCACACGCTGCTGGATCGAATGAAAAGTTATACACTCCCTCTCGTCCTCTTCTAATTCTTTCGCACCCTTTGTTTCTCAGTAATGCGCGCTAATGTGTGGGAGAAACTGTTAATTAAATCGATGGATCCTTCGGATTGGTTTAAATCGGACGTTCTGTAGAAAGCTTTAGTAATTTTTAGCAATGACAATGTCAGAGATAATTTTTACATTGAAATATTGCGTAATATCCTTGCGAAATTAATAGGGGTGGTTAGTCAGAGTTGGCTAACTGGCGGCCCGAGGGCTCTTGCTAGCACTACCCCTTCCACTGCATCGAGCTCTCCACTACATTGAAATTTCCTTACCATGCATAAGAAAGTAGGGCCCATCGATGCAATGGAGAGGGTAGCGTTAACAATCAGGAAAATAGGGACAAGGGTCCGCTGGCCGCCAGTTAGCCAACTCTGGTTTAAGTCATCACTTTGCCGGCTCTGAATTTATTTAGGAAATACGAAGCTTCAAATTTTACTATCTTTTTCGATTCTTTTCTATGTTACGAACAAATTCTTATTTTGCAAATTTTTGACACGCCTGTCTTGATCTAAAAGTTTACAAATCTGTGAAATAGATTTGAATTTTCCACTATGGTCGCATTGTTTACGAAATACTCAGTATTTTCGAAGATGTGCATGCTTGTGGTTCGCATGCAATAAATTGTAAATATTAAATCAACGGAATATATTCACGTATCAGCGGCGATGAATATACAAAAACTTCCGAATACACACTAAAGTTTCAATTGCGTAAGTGGGTAGTTGCATCGCAAGCAAATCCGAGGCATCAATTTCCTTTACCTGAACGTTTATTCGCGGCAGGACGCGGTCAAATGCATCGGCGATCTTCATCGTGCATATCTGCGCACCGACACAATGTTGCATTATCAATGCAACGCAATATTCACGTATACGACCGGTATCGAGTTCGCAATCTCTTCCAACAAACCCTTCTCACGGGCCGCTGATATAACAGAGAGAAAACGCGTGTGCAGGCACACACTCTCCGCTCACGTACAGAGTCGATCAAGTCGGGGAATCGACGTGGGAGGACATTACCATATCGCTAGGTTGCCTATTGTCGTGATCCACCATAGGATTTACATCGGATTCACATTCGGTCAGGAAAGTAGATCGCCACACTTTGTTCTACAAAGACGAATGGCTGGCCCCTCCTGTTCCTTCCTCGGTTCGGTAAGAGCGGAACCAGGGGTTAGTCGAAGCTAGCCCGACTCTCTTCCAGTCCCGTCAGCTAGATCGAAGAAGAATCGCAGGATGTAGTGTGGCAGTATTTATTCGAATCCCTGAACCGTCAGCAGGAGTGAATTTTAATAGCGCGAGATGTAGATGTTCGTTCTGGATTTGCTTAAACCGGATGAATGGCCTTCTCTTTCGTAACAGGGAGGGGGAAAGGATTTTTCAGAAAAAGTTATTTCCTAGAGTAGGTTCATTGAAAGATATTCATTTATTACCTTGCGTGTTACATTCGCATAATTATTTTTCTAATTTTCCTATCACTAAAAAGCTTTCTGAACTATGAGGAAAATGAGAAATGTGAGAAAAATGTTACCTACTTCAATTCTATATCGAAATTTTTATTGAAATATGAATTGATTAACATGTTGAACGAGGTCGAGATATACGTATCGACTCGTAGATCCATCGTAGACGAAAATGCATCCCTTTAAGAACTTTACACTATTTACCTACGAACCACGGGAGCGTGCACCTTCGGAATGGTCCCTAATGTCTTGTCAAAACATCGAGTATTCTAAATACTCCACTCATTCCCCAGTATTCACTTGAACCTTATATAAACTACACCATTAACCTACCTCTCTACCAAATCACAATTCCTCCAATTCACAACAACATTGTCCTATCTATGAATTTTGGTAGAATCAAACCAATGATCCTGTGACGTTGTTATACGGTTATCAGGGTATTATACAGAGAGCGGACCAGTTATACCACCTACGGACATGCATCCTTGCTGCCACTCCCTCTACGTATTCTACATATTCGAATATCACGAGCGGATATATCTGAATGTAGCACGGCCGCAGGATCAGGGGTTGGCCGAGAGAGGGGCAGAGGGTGACGTGCAACGGCGCGGACCTGCATCGGGGAACCGAGAAGCAAGAAGGCAGCGGACGCGAGTAAAAGCGTCGATGTTTGGGTGAATGTGTGCCGGCCGGATAGAGGCAGGGAGGCACGAGGAAAGGCCGATACAATACTGGCCTCTCCCGCGAGTCGACTTTCCTTGATACATCGCCATTGAGCCATTGTCCGCCTCCCAATGCCCGAACGAAAGACTCCGAGGACGAAAAATTCAATTCAGCTTTTAAATTATTTCTCCCCTGCCCGATCCTCGTCTCGCCTCGCCCTGTGTCGCGCCACCCCTGCGCGACCGATCTCTTCTTCTCCCTGCCGCCTCTGTCAGTGGGTAGCAGGAGGAGGAGGAGGAAAAAAAAAAGGAGAGGAAGAAAAAAAATAACGTTGGTTACGTCGCTCGTCGTCCATTCTGTTGGCAGGCGACCGACGACGATTTCACTCTCACCCCCTGCCCCCCGTAATCGTAACGAGATCCATTCGTCTCGCCGCGCGTAATGAGACGTTCCCCGGAGAGAAATGCCACCCCCGGATGCTTGATGCGAGACCCGCGTCAACTACGGGGTGGTTTTCAAGATTTTCTGGACACTCTGTCTGATGATCCACGTCGAATGCATCGCGTGTGTCACTCCGGTAAACGGGGGTGCGTGCTGCGGTTTGTCTCCGGGCTATTGATTCAGGTGACGAAAAGACGATATTGAGAGTTGGATAAAATTTGAGGCATCACGTTCTTGTTCCTATCTTTTGATGGATTAAGAAAAATTGTTACGGGAGTAATGGGATTAGTGTGTGTTTAATCTTCTGAATTTATAAATGGTGCATTATTTATTTAGAAGATACGGAATGAGCTCGACGAAAAAGTTCTATGGAGTTTAATAATTTCAAGCGTAGCTATACGATTGCACATCGACTCTTAAAAATGAATTTAACCGCAGGTTGATTTATCCATAATCTTGCAATTAAAATTCTAAGGACGATTGAGGGGGAAACAAGATTCAATGAGAATCCTCAGTGATAAATTGAAAGGTAATAAATTTGGAGATTTTTTTAAGAAGCAACTTACGCCAGTTTCTTATTCAAAGGATTATTAAATATTTTATAACGTTAATTTCGTACGATTTTATTTGCATTAGATGTTCAACGAAATCTGTCGATTAAGGAAAGAAGAAGCTCTTTGTTCGATTAATAATATAATCTTCTTAACAAGCCAGCGCGCTTTCACAGATTATACCGGTGAATTTCAGGGTGTCGAATTTAATCTATTTACGACCTTCCTGCTAGATGGTTTTCGCAGTCGTATAACGAGATTCATCCATCTCGCCGAACGTAATGAGACTTTCCACGAGAGAAATGGTATACGGGAATATCTACTCGTCGCGTGTACTCGAGGGAACGACGAAAAAACTCACGATCGCATCCACAGGCTTGCTAGCGAAAGTTTGTTGAGATCTTTAATTACGCGGTTGTCGCAGAAAGTTTCGAAATTATTCAGAAAATTCTCAACTATCCTTTTATTCGACGATCAAACGTTCGTTACATGGAACACAACATTGCCGAGAATTAAAAATTTTAATTTAAAAGTACCATTTCGCGAAAGATATACTAGATGTACAAGATTTACAAATTATATTCCATTTCATATTTCTCTCATTGAAAATGTTAAGAAACATCTCCATATTTTTCAACCAATTAGATCCATGTCAGTCTCTTAAGGAAAACTCCTTCATTATCAAATTTAACCTTAAATAAAAAGAAACTTCAACAATACAGTATATCTCATATCTTTCTACCAACTATGTTTTCTACATTATCGATTTCTTTCAAGAAAAACCTTCTTCTTTGTTAAAACTACTTTCACATTTTAGAAAGTCCACACTTACACTACTATTTGAACAGCAATTCAAAATATGGAGAAACATCCTGATATTTTTCAATCAACTATATGCCCAACATCATCTGCCTCTCAAGAAAGATTCCACCCTCAAAATTTGCACAAAACAAATCCAAATATACACTCGTATCTCAAGCATTCATTTCAAATATCAAGATCCCCGTATCTCTCCAACTATATCTCAACCACGTCAGCTATCTCTTGACAAAGATTTCTCCTCCTCAAAACTAACGTTGCACAAAAAAATTTTACCTCAACCAACCATTCCAAAAATCACTCTTCGTGTTATACCTTCCCTCATACAAAGGATCTGTTCCATCAGATGGTAGAAATCATCCCCCCCTTCCCCGTATGCCTGCTAAGACTTCCCAACGGTAGTTTCAGGCCCGCAGCAAGGTGACCATTGATGCAGGCGACATCATCCTCCTTATCCATCCTCTCCAGCCGTGAGTCTAGCCAAGGGGACGGCAGAGAGGGTAGCGGGTGGAGGTTTAGAGTCGGTGCAAGGGCGTCAATTGATGTTGTGCTCGCCAGTACGAGGTACCACCGACAGGGGCGTCGGGCGCCACATTGTTTCAGCACAATATCACCGTCGCCCCTCCCCGTCCGCTCTTCACCCGTTTCCATCACCACCTCGATTCGTAACGCGACTCAACCCCCTTTTGCCCCCTCAGTCAGCCGCTAGTCAGTGACTAGCAGGGGATCTCTAGAGGACACCCTCCTCGCAGCCTCGTTATTTTAATCATCCCCCATTTTATATCCGTAACACGCGGACTATATAGCGAAGCTCGAACTCGGGACAGAGGAGGAGGGGGGGGGAGGGAAGGTTTAGCTATAGAGAGAAACGAATCCCGCGGTCGACGTCGTCGCGCGATTTCAGCCCGCTTTTATAGTTGCCCCGATTTTCATCGACGATCGAGAACACACAGAGGCCGGAGGGGTTGGCTAAGGTGGATCATTAATGGCTGCTACCAGTCGCTGGCAGCCTCTTATCGGTCTTCGACAGAGGGTAGTTTACTTACGACAATGACAATTAGGCTGGTACTCTAGTCGAGAGATTCTAATACTTGAAATTGTTATATAACGTGGAAGAGACAAGGCGATAGTGGCTTCTGATGAAATATCTGGGATGATTCTTGAGAATATTAGATCATAGATATTTAGAGTAATAAATTGGAAATATAAAGAAAATTAGATACGATATAGTAAGTAGAGATAGAGGTTAATCTGTTTACATGGTTTAAGAGGGATGTAGGTATGTACCTATCCAATTTTTATTTCCAAACGAGATAAATACGAGGGAATTGTACATAATATATTTATTCCACTTCTTGTATATATCTACAGTAATTACAAAAATTATAATATTTGCGTACAAGTATTGATCTAATCTCACACTTACGAGTCTAGACTCACAATCATTTCGTTCATCTTAGAATCGATCCAAGATCAGTGTATTTATTCCAAAAAATAATAACATAAAAAATATGAATTATCAGTCACTGTGTGTTTAAAAAAATGATTTAAATTACCAAACTACAAGATTTCCACGGAAATTACAAGTCGATCATCATTAGATTATTTCAATTAAACTGGAGGATAATTCGCCTGATAATTCCACGATTAACAGTTAATTTCTAGTTTATTAAACATTGGAAAGGCAAACGATAACGATCGATAAATTACCGTGGCATATTCGAAGGGTTAGCTCCCTCAGGCTTCAAACGGATGAGTATTCTCAATTATGGACAGTTAACGAAACTTGGTTTTCCCAACCCTGGAGGACTTCACCCTACCTTTTATCCCCCGCAACCCTTTTTCTCTACTTCGGTTATTCTTGCGAGAACCGACCGTTCTCTCATCTCATCTTTTCATCCGTCTCTCTCCTCTCTCTCTCTCTCTCTCTCCTCCCTCGTTCCTTCTCTCTGTTCTTGGTGGGTCCTAGCGGGCGCCCCGCTCCATTATGACATTATGTTCCCGGCATTGTCTACCGCTGAATGCCTGAACGTTGGCTACATTGTCGTGGCACATTGAAGCCAACCATACAACACTACGAACGCTAACTCGTTATCGGGCTGATAGGGACGTGGGGTAGCTGGCTCTCTCTCGTAGCAGCAGCAGGTCCGATGTCTACCATTACTGATATTCCTCATCGCTCTACCCCACTGCCTGTCCCGCAAACTTATCTTTTATATCGGAATGATCGATTGCGCGCGTTCCGTCTTCGTCGTGGGACTATTACTTTATAGAGACAAATGGCTCGGTTCGTTTGATTTAATTCTTCTAATTGTAAAAGTAATTGATGGAATCTAATGTAATTGACGAGCGAGTTGGATTTAGAATCTTAGGTGTGGTAAGAGATACTCGAGGGTTGGGAAATGGGAGTTGAAGAGTCGAGCGTTTAGAAGTTAAAGTAGTTTCAGGATGAAATTGTAGAAAAGTGAAGAGAATAGTTTTGTTTAAGATGAATACAGAGGGAATAAAATGTACCGAGAATTACAGTTTTATTAAATTCTGTTCACAAGTTATAAAATCTTATAAAAATACAAACTACCAAGAAGATTTCGTTTAAGCAGGTGTAAAAGATGATACCTGTTTAGATAGAATGATAAATTAACGTTATAAGTCAAACGTCAAGTATCGTTCTATAGTAAATATCACAAAGAGCATTACACTTCTCTACAATCATTATTTCAATCCTTGTGTATTTTTTACACATTTAAATTCCTCGCAAATGCGTAAAAATACTCGATCTACTAACAGACAGTTCGAAATTAATAATTCCGTTAGAATTCTTCAAAAAAAAAAAGAAAAAAAAAAAAACACCACTGACTTAAAAACAACGTAAGCCCATACCACAACAACGTACACCAGCGAATGAAGCGAATCGGCAAGAGAGCAACGCCCTGTCAAACGTGGCTCTGGACGAGAAGAAAAAGCGGAGGCGGAAGTAACTGGTAGAAAATAGGCTGGCTTCGATGAGCAGTACTGGAGTCGTTGGCTGGAAACAGGGGGCAGAAAGGGGAGAGTGGCGAAGGAAGGATGAAGACGGTGCAACGGAGAAAAGACAAAGACGGCTTGTTACGCGAGGCAGGACCTTTGTGGATCGGCTTTGTCTTCGCGCTTTATCGTGCGACAATGTCGCGACAATGGCGAGACAATGCCGGCATTACGACGGCTACCAGGCGGCGCACAGAGAATGGGCTCTCTCTCTCTCTCTCTCTTTCTCTCTCTATCTGTCTTTCTCTGTCTTGTTCTCTTCTGTCGTTCGGTTTTCCTCTTCAGGAACGTGCAGGAAGGACGCCAGGCGAAAAAATGAGCGTAACAATGGATTTATAATTAGTGGCTTGTACCGCCGCGCTGGCTGCCATTGTTCCGCGTCTTTTCTGGCCGCTGTGCTGGCGGCGCGGCGAGCGAAGGCCTCTCCGACCGTCGAACTTCGTTGAAACGAGCCGAAACTCTTTCGTGCTGCGCCTTTCGTCGCCGCTCCGTTAATTGACACCGGGCAAGAAGCCTTTCTCTCGTCATTGTCGTTTGGTCATTAGATCGCGGATAGACATTCCCTTGCTTCCGGGCGACAAGCTTCCTTGCCCTCTCCTTTTTCTTTTGCATTTTTCCCCTTTGTTCGTGCGGATTCAGAATTTTAAGAATGTCGAGGGTTCGCGTGGAATTGGATATTTCGTTTTATTGGTAGGTATTACGATGGTGTACGTAGGTACGTATAATGACGAGGAAAGATATTGTCACAGAGCAGGCCGGTGTAAGTTCGTAAAAAAGTTGAAATTTTTATTCAATTCTATGATATAACTGATCTCTTTTATTTTATTAAGTCTTTGGTGTCTGAAATTGAAGTGTCTATATTATAATTAGATGCACTTTTATGTCTCTATGAAGAAATTCGAATAAAATCTAAATACGTATTTGTTTTGTTTTGTTGTACTCTGGATATTTTATATATTTCATTACATGTATGTATTCTACAGATTTCTACACTCTTCCCAAAAATGCACAAACATCCACAATCTATTACATCCATTATAATCTGTTAGATTGTTCTACCACATTTATATCTTCTGTTTTTTTCTCAAAGAGCGTCCAACAATTCACAAAAAGATTTATATCACCGCTGGACAGTTATTTCCATAGAAAATCAAATTTCTCTACTCGTAAGAAAAATACGCCACGGATACTCTAACGATGAGCGATTACTAAAACATCAACGGTCTGATTTTCACAAATTAGCCAGCCCCTTCCACCCTTCTTTCCCATTCCATTCTGCCGGTGGTCGAACAATGGCGAGATAATGCCATTACGTCCACGTTAACAGCCATAATATCGAGCGACAACGATGCCAACGGTGTCGTGTAGTCTCGAATGATAAATGTCAGCATCCGAGGTAGAGCAGCTTGTACACGGGGTAAACCATAGAGAGAGAGAGAGAGAGAGAGAGAGAAGGGAAGAGATTTTTGGTCGTAACGAAATGAAACGAACAGAGACAGATAGAAAGCAGGGAGGGGAGGGAAAAAAATAAATACGAGCCAGTGGAGCGAACTAAATGCCACTAAACGGGAGAAAACTGGGGTAAAACATACGTTTCCGCTTTTCTCCCATAATACGTCATAAGCGTGCGCGAAAACCAGTCCCCATTGTACGGGCCATTGTGCAAGGATAACGAATGGTTGTTCGTGATCCCGCCGAGCCACTGACACCGCCGCCATACGCGTCCCTCACTCGAGTGTGTGTTTTGATCCTGTGATTTTTATGCGCTTCAAGGGCCCCCCGCCCCTCCTTTTCTTTCGCCCTCTCGCTCGAAAATTAAATTTCACAGGGGATACTGTGTGAAAAGACATTTAGAGATTAACGGTGTCTCAGTTTCCTTTCCTTTCTTTTCCTTATTAATTATGCGGCATAGTATGATGTTGCGTTACGTTTTTGGGTAAATAAGTATTAAAATCTTGAGACATAGAAAACAGAAAATTTTGAGGAAATTTCGTTCCCTTTGGACTTGGTTTATTAATTTAAATTTGCGGGACCTTCTTCCTCAATTCATTCGTTCATTCAAAAAAAAAAAAAAATTTTCAATTCATTAAAGAAGAATATATTAGATTGTGTCATTTATTTATATTACGTCACGTTATTTACAATTTTTCATTCATTTATTATATAATACAAAAAAATCTTATTGAGATATATAAAATCAATCAACAGAAGTTTATTTAATCAAATACAGAAGCTTCGTTCAAATAAATGAACTTCACATAAATGTAGCTACTATATACGAAACTACTAGTGATTAAGTAGAATGACCTATATGTAAAGAGACACAATGTATGTTTACAGACTGCGAGCGTGTCTGACTAAGCAGACTCATTCTCCTGAATACACAAGATTCTATTGAATCAACATACATATGTAACTCTCGGAGAAATGAAATTACTTGAACAATGATTTTAAACAGTTGTTTAACTCTATATTTTACTTATTACTATTCACAAATATTACATATATAAAAACATAATAGTTAAAGCATCAGATATAAATATTAGGGCAGCATAAATATTAGCTTCCTATGTAGAAAAATCCTAATAAATTCTACTTACAATGCACATATTTATTACGAAGCACATGTGATGCAAATAAAATTAAATACTTGTAATTATTTGCAAAAAGATAGCCTAATATTTGTAATCACCAACGTGTTATTGAAAACATAAAATGAAACACAAATTGATGATAAAGCAAAAAGTTTAAGAATCATTTAAATAGAATCTGTGAAATGTAACAGCCTACAACAGCCAAGACAATGTCGCAAATTAAAGCTCAATTAATCAAGCATCCCAGAACCACTTCGAATACCTTCTCCATTCTAATTGCAATACGTCAGACGGGCAAACGGGACAAGTGAAGTGGGTCCATTAGCGTTTTGTACCATTTGACCAAATAATTTTCGTTCGTCGTGCCACGAGATGGGGAGACACGCGTTATCAGAAACGATCGTTTTGTCCAGCGACAAAATCAGCAGCAGAGTAAGGCCGAAAGAGAAGAAACGTGGATCGAAGGGAGCAGCAGGTATAGGATTCTGGCGCAAAAAGGAATCGAAGCAACGGAGTAACACATTGTGCTTCGTACAATGGCTGTTTACTGTCTCCACTCCGCTCGTTCCGCCGTCAGTTTTTGTCGATTATCGTCTGTTGTGTATATATATATATATATATATATATATATATATATATATATATATATATGGACAGAGACAACGAAGAAGTGAGGGGACGTAGCTGTCCGGGTAGAACTTCCGCATAATTTATCAGGTTTGTTTAATCGATCGACCGAAAGAAACGGCTCGGCTGCGCGTCTCTTATTTTTCATCGAGCTTCCTCGATCTTCGTCCCGATTTAATTCTCCTATTGATTCTGTGTTTAATTTTCCTTCACGTCAGAATACTCTCTCTCAATTTTTAGTATTTTAATTGTTGCGCAGTTAAATTGGAGTAATAGGATTAGAGATACTTGAATTTTATTTTTAATATTCTACTGTACAAATTCACTTTCATGTTTTTATTAATTTGTGATCAATGGACTACGGTCTTTTATGTGAATTTGTGTTTTCGATATATGATTACAGAAACGAAACCTATGGCAATAGATAGCAAATTTTATAGGATCAGATATTATAAAAAGTGTTTAACTTTGTACTTGCACATTTGCAGTTTCAAATTTCTTTGTACTTGCACATTTGCAGTTTCAAATATATAGATATACAAATATACAATAAAAATCCTCAGTCTTGATAATTTTATTATTAGTGAACTTAATGAAATTTACTTCTAATGATTAATAACCAATCGTCTTCAACGTAACATGGCTTGATATATGTAACACGACAAATATCTTTGTTTGTATCAAAACAGTGAAGAATGCACAGTGATCTTTTTATTAAATTAAATCACACCAAACATACCGGTGTATCATTTATATTTCTTACAAGCGGCATTTACAGCAGAGGCATCCACGAGGAAACGAAAATTTTGTGGAACAAACGTTGACTGGTATTTTTTCCCCCTTTCCCTTTTTCTTTCATTCGTTTCTTTCTCTTTTTCCCCCCTCCCTTTTTTTTACTGAAAAACTGCGTGATATTAACAAATGTTAATCC
>NIPQ01034476.1:0-11654 GCA_002806875.1 Lepidotrigona ventralis hoosana
GAAGAGGAGGCAGAGACAGCTCGTTAAAGTCGCTAGTCCGATTTATTTATCGCGAGAGGAAAGCAGGCTTAGCGGGGATCGGTTCGACGGTTGGGTTCATTGAGCAGCGGCCGGTGTCTGGATCGGCGAGTGATTGATAGTGATTTGGCAGATAGCGATCGGAGAACGCGAGGAGGTGTGCACCTGACGGTGCGCGCGAGACGGAAACAGAGAAGGAGGAAGATCGGTTTGCTTCGGCGTGGCGCGACTACGACTCGGGTTCTTTAGTTCGAAACCATCCGGCAGTCTAAAACAGAGAAAGGATGGAGAAGGATGGAGAAAGGACGAATGAGAGAGAGAGACGAAGTGTGGCTGCTTCTGCGTGCTTCGAAAACCCGTGGAACCTATTATCCGAGATAGGCAGCGGCTATCGGCGAACAGCATCTTTCCGTGTGGGTGTCCGAATACCCTTAAGACCCCTTAAGTCAGAGTGCCACCCTGCAGAGAAAACCGCCCCCGCGAACTGTTCGCTAGACACCTCCTTAGACACCCTTTCAATTTCCTATATGCCCGATAATCATCTACTCGGCCGGATCTCACCGCGGGGTAGAACCACCTTCTACCTCCCCCCTCTTACCTTTCTTTCTTCTCCTTTTCTCTCTTTCTTTTTCTCTTTTTTTCTTTTTTTTCTTCCACCTCATCCTCCATTTCGTTCATTCCTCCTTTTCGATTGCCCCTTTTTTCGTCGCTGTTAAGGTTCCGCTCGATATCATCCTCGCTTTTCTTCGCTGTATCGAGGACATCTTTGTTGGACGTAATTGAAAGTATATATATATATATATATATATATATATATATATATATATATATATATATAGATATAGAGGATATATANTATATATATATCGAGATCGAGGATCGATATAGCCGGGGAGACGAGAATATCAAGGCTTGGTTTGGAGTAGTAAGTAAATTAGGATCGGATTAGGTGACGGGGAGGAGAGGCCGGAAATTGTTCTTGCAGCGGTCATCCCGAGAAGAAGCTGTAGCTTCACATCTGCGAGATAAATTACGATTAGACAATTGTTGTTTTTATTTGCGTATGAAAGTATACGGGTAACCGATTGGAATTGAATGGAGTGGAATGTAATGTTAATAGAGGACACATGTGAAAGGAATTAATCGCGTAACGAGCGATCAGCATGGTATGATACCTGTGTAATGAGGATAATATTTCTGGACAGTCTATAAAGTTGTTGATTAACTTGTATATCGATAAATATAAATGTCAAATATCATCTGCCTGCCTCCATTCCAATCATCAATACCATCAGCTTATTACGAAGTAAATTACGAAGTAATGAATTTTAGATAATTATTATTAACTCCTTGTCTGGTAATACTCAATTATACTCGTGGTACGAGTTATGGTTTCGATTTGAAGGAAAAATTAAATTCGAATTAGATTCGAAAAAAAAAAAACAAATACCAATCGTACACGTATCGAATATTTAAATATTAAACTTCGTATTGAATATTTAAATATTAAATTTCGAATTGTGTATAACAAATTTTGATGCTTGGATATCTATTGCGATTACACAATGTCCCGAACCAAGACGGTCGAGAGAAAAATCACAAGACAAAGGATTAATATCAGTCATATAAAAAAGAGAGAAGAAAAATAGAAATTACGATCAGTGTTGCTGTAGGGGTTCATCCTGGCCGGAAGTCACTCAGAAAAGTTCTCTCAAAAAGGTCCTCTTCACGGTCACCCTAACGCTTCGAGAAAGAAGCTCTCGCTCGACGTCCGTGACAGAGCATTGTTTCCTCCGCGGTCTCGTAATCTATAGCCTTTAAATTTTCTAAAGTACTCAATCACCCGGCGTATTTTTATGCAAACGCTCGTCTTACACGGAGGATCCCTCCGAGCCTCGGGGACACGTCACAATAAACTCGTGACGTACGAAATCTACCAGCGACACAAACTTCGCGCGCGTATTATTAACCGGTGTGTTTCACGAGGTCTCGCGTCAGGTCCCCCCTTACCTGAGACCCGTCAACCTAAGGTCTTGATATGTCGCTACCCTTACGGAAGACTCGCTGTCGATCCCTTTTATCGTCACTCGTAGTTCGTTCTTGAACCTAATTTAAAGATAGAATTTTGATAGAATTTTAGTAGGGAAACTGAACGTTGCAGAAAATACTGTAATATTTTACATTTAATTTTGTATTTAATTTAATGTTTCTTTTTTTATTTTTTATTTAACTTTATATTTAATTTTAATTTTATTTAATTTTTTAGGGTACTTATGGACACCCCTAAATACTTTAATTTCCTTGCTACGAATAATCTACTTTAGTCGTCGGTTTAGTTCCAGCGTGAATAATCTCGAAATTCCGTGACAATTTTGGAATTCTCTCGCGATAGTCTCGGGGATGTTTGAAAACTTTCGGAGCCACTCGAGAGTCTTGAAAGTTGAAAGAGCCAAAATCGGTCGGGGGCCGATAGACGAAGACCAACGTGTGTGGGCACGCGTGCTCGGATCGCAAAAGGTCGAGCAATATAGCAGTGTTCGGCCACCGGCTGCTGCGGCTGTTGGTCCTCGTTGTTGCGCGACGAGGTTTCGCGGCCGGTCAGACCGGGGTCCTTCTTTCTACTCCCTCTCGATCTCTGGATCTTTTCTCCTTCTCTCTTTCTGTCTTTGTTCGATTTCATCTCGCTCCACCGCGATGTCCGGTCCCGTCTGCCTCGAGTTTCTCTCTCCTTCCGCCGTGGTGGTGGTTCAAATAAGTCAAGCTCGCTTTTATTCTCCGTCTCTCGGTTATTCTTTATAGCTGCGGTGGTGGCGTCCCTAGGTCCTCCCTCTTCGATACACGTGTGGATCGTTGGCTATGGTTATGAAACGCAGGAGTAGCGGCGCACTGGCGCAAACTACAAGAAGCGAAAACGGGTACGAGAGATCGGCCCTGCTCCCTCTTCCCGTCTCTTACTTATTGGACAGTTTACACGCCGTGTGTTTCGTTCGTGGCCCTCTCTCTCTCTCTCTTTCTCTCTCTCTTTGTCTCTGTTTGTCTTTTTTTCGATCGCGAGAGTATTCATATATCAAGGGAGCGGCGTTGCACCTCCTTGAAATATGCACGCGCCAACGTACATGTAGCTTCTCCTTGGTGATAGCGATGGTAATTGCTCGTTGTATTTTGTATTTTCTCTTCGACAAAATTGGACGGATTGATTCTGTTTCAGCAAAAGTTTGGATGGTTCTTGTAAATAGATTCGTTTCGAGAACATATATCGCTCCTTCGTCCCACAAATTGCCGGATACTCGATGAAACTGTCGGATACAAGATTAATTCTCGATGACGAAAATTATAATATAATTCACCTGTGTGTTCCTTCTGCAAATCGTAGAAACGAGGCACGTGTGTGATTGTCGTACACGTTGCGAGTAAATTTTCATCGTTTAATTCGTACAATTCATGATCTATCGTATAACAGGCAAAAGTTCTTCTGCGAAATTCGCAATACTTGCTTCTTCATTCACGCGGTCGTTGATGCGACCGTTACCGGTGCGAAACTTTATCACTGCGAGCTCTTAACGGCGAAAGTTCCTCGCCTATCCAACGATATTAATTCGCATTTCAGTACACGTGTCGCGATCATAAGTTTCGTTGCACCTATGCTTTCGACTTTTACGCGGCGATATCTGTGCTACCAGTATTCAGCGAGCGGAACAAAAGGGTCGAGCACGTTAATTGCACGAGAATGGATAGAGCAGTGGGATAGAGGCGTACGTTAGGCGACGTGTTCGAGACACGATGAAAGGAGCAGGGCCACTAAGTGGCGGTAATTATCGTAAAAACAGTGAGTTTTTCGCAGCACCGTGGCCGACTATTTATAGAGGCCTACTCACGTTGATCGTCGCCTGTGTGACATTCGTGTGCTTGCAGCCTCGTTAGCTCGTACACCGTGCATTTATTTTAATACGCACATCGACGTGTGAAGATTGAAACGGTGAAAAAGTAACTGACTGTTCCATCCAAGCGTGTTTGGTCATTTGAAAATTTTCTTTAACTCGATCGTTGTACGACACCGATTCGCTTCGACGTGCCGCGTGTATTGAGATTCGATTATGGACTAGCTAGTGCTTTGCCATTATGCATTTGTGAAAGCTACAATTGGGAACCACAGCAATTTCCAAGTCGATCACTTCACTTTCAATTTGGAGTAGAATTTAATCGTAAAAAATAGGAAGAAATTGCACGATCGCGGCAATTTCAAATAGGAAGAAATTGCACGATCTAAATTATATGCTAGTGAAAACTCACTCGCGTAAATTAATCAAACCGAAATTCTGATTTGCTAATTAATCTCTCGAATTGTTGGAACCAAACGTTCGCGCGAAATTGGCCTCTGGCGAGAGCCGTGCAACATCAAACCCGCTCCTGGAAGCCGTCAATCGTTGTTCGCGACGGGGAATGTTCGCTGCGCGAGTCGAAGAACACGGTGTGATAAGGACCAGTGCGAGATCGCGTTGCTTACAAGCCGGTGATTTTCTGTTCGCAGGAGAAAGAGGCGAGAAAGAGAGAGAAAGAGAGTGGAGTGTTGGCGAAGATGAAGAGCGATGGTTACGCGACGCTGCGAGGCACAAGCGGATCCTTTCTGAAGCGACAGTGTTTATCGACGTAATATTTGCTCGGTGTGCCCGCTCGCGCGCCACAACCGAAGCGTACGCTGAAATTTGCCGCGCGTGTTAATTTAATATAATTTTTCGCGCAAACGTGGCGCAACAGCGCGCAGTCCGCTCGGAGGACGGGTTTGAAAAGGCAAAAGGCCCCCTGTACACACCGTTCGAAGTACGTCTGCGATGCACGCATCGACGCTTTCGTTTCGTAATCGACAACGTGTTACAACGTGTGCACGCTTCTGTCCATAGACAATTCATAAGAATTTCGTCAAGTTTGTAGATTTAAGGATGCTCCTCTTTATTTCCTGCAGTAATTGGGATCCAAATCGAAGCTAACGTCTGCTGAATTGAGATTAAGCGAGAGATGCAGGTGATTCGCACACCTGAAATAATTTTCAAATTACGGGTCTAATGGAAAATTGTTTAGTAGAAAAGTTGTATGGTTCTAACAGAGGTTCAAAATACGGTGTATTAATTTTTTATTATTATATTTTTTTTTTTTTATCACAGGATGGAAGAATATTAAGTTCCAAGTAAAAAAGTATATCGAGCCGCATTGGTCCTAGACTTAATGGTTAAAGAAGATAATTTACGATAATTTGTCTCGAGGTTGGAAACAGCATACAGCGTCCATTTGTTATTAATAATTTATAAATTACATTTGCATTTATCGTTCGAGTAAATCGTAAGTTTGTGTACGTGAAGTTCTATACGAGGTCTCGTAGTGATTGAACGAATTTTTTTTCTTCAAGTAGGTTTGAAGATTTTTCTGGATTTTGTTATTATTGCTCTGGTAGTTTCGTGCGTCGCGTTTTTACGAGAACCAACATTGCGCATTGTAAGGTGCCTGTGTAAAGTTATTTCTTTCAAATAAATACTTGCGACAACAAGCCGGCTGGAATTCTTTTCGATTCGAACAGCAAACCGACCCGTTATCCTTCGATCCATCGTACGCGTTGACTCTTGATCCTCGCCAGTACTGAAACCATTTAGACGAGTTCTGTCAATGGATTCTCGTTTCGTATCACGTGTGAACGCGTGTGCGTGGGTTTATTAATTCTCATTTAATTTACAAACGGCTCGTAATATTTGACTCAGATCGTTGACAACAGTGTCTTCAAATTAATCGAACGAAAGTTGGAGTAACATTCGCGCGCTCAAGTCCGTGAGAGTCAATGGAGATAATTTGTAGGAATATCGTTTTGTTCATCGGACGTTGGACGTTGACAAGCGGATTGATTCGAATCGTTAACGCGTGCCTCGTCGAGGAATTCCCACGCGAAAAACAGGAAACCTCGCGAGCAACGTGGAAGGTTGCCGCGGAGATCGGAGAACGCACGTGTTCGAGGTGACCACGTGGGTGCGACCGCGAAGTTAGGTCAGCTAGGTGGAATTCTGACGCGCGTGTATGTCGGAAGGCGAGCCCGTTGCCTATCGAAATAACGGAATTTTCACCGGCCGGAAAGTCGAACGGGATTTCCCTGAAATTTTAATCAATTTTTCTGGATGATGGACCCGTGGAAAAATCGAGTTTTATATTCGATAATTTTGTGGGACTTCTTCTCGAACGAGGCTAGGTATATTAATCGATAGAATTCTGAAACGGAAACGATTGTTAGTGCGGCAAAATGGAAATAGATTTTGTCTCGCTGAACTTGGAAAATGAATAACGATATCAATTTCTGTTAACATCGTGGTATCAAGTTGTAGGTAATATACGATCGTATAACTATAATCTTCAATTGTATTATATTACAATTATGAACCTTCTGGACGCTGAAAATAATTGAAAGTTTAAAAGTCGTGGCGAATGAAAAGCAGTTAACAAATTAAGAATACGTTCATCTACAAACACATATAACTTTTCACATATTTATTCAATATTTTGTATTCCTCGAAGGACTTTTTTACTCTAACAAGTAAACTTCAGTACGGACTCAAAGGGTTAATTTAGAATCACATGGTTCACTCGAGGATGAGATTTCCTGCATGCGCGTCAGGTGATTTGAATCTTGAAATCTTGTTTCACTCCTCGATTCTCTCGATTTTCTTCTCGAAGAAAAAGTGGCGGTTATTAAAAAAAAAAAAGAAAAAGCGAATCGATCGAAACCCCGTTGTTGATGCACTTCGCTCTCCTCTACTTACCTCCTCCCGTGTAGGTAAGCCCGTGGGGGCGTGGGGGCTCGGTCATGAATTTTAACGAAATCGCTTTATTATTTCCCGATATCGGGAACAAAAGTCCGGCCGGTTTATTAAATGAAAACAATTACGATCGGGGCTATCCGCGATTCCGATTTTAACGAGCGGTTCTTTGTACCACCGGCCCCGGGGTAAATTGAATTTGTTTATCCTATCCTGTGCGCGGAGGTGGCGCGAACGTCGCTCGAGGAAAAAAAATCCTCCATTCGGCCGCACCATACAGCCAGCCATCCGTGCCTTTGGTGCCTCGATCTAATAAAGTTATTACCGCCGCTTCGCGTTCGTTTCCCCGCCGAACCTATAATCGTTCGCTTCGATCGTCCCGTTAATGGACGAAATTAATGGAAACGCGCGTCGTACGACGGGGGACTCTGATCTCGGAAAGGTGACGGGGCCATTTCGATTTTTCCGTGCGGTTATTCCAATGAAGAACTATCGTTGACGTGTTTCTGCTGTTTCTGACATCAGATAATAAGAAAAGGATATACTTCTGTGGTTTGGCAATCCATGTTTGAGATCATCTCGTGGGGAAGGTTCAGAGAATGAACAGTTGATTGAAATATTTTTGTAAACCTGTGTAATTCATAGGTCTACGTAAAGTAGTGCAGTTTTCATAGAGATTCGCGGTTCAATAATAAATGTTCAGTGAAACACATACTTTGTGAATTGCAGCTTCAAACGTCAACATTTAGAAATAACTCGTATAAAATGGAAGATTTATAGAGTATAATGTATATGACAATATATCATACAAATATATTAGAAGTGTAGGCATTAGACTCTTTTTATAATTTTTATAATTTTACACGAAGTTACAGGAGTTCAGAGATCGTTAATTTAACGATCCTTTAATTTTCCAACAATAAATAAATAAAAAAGAAAGAAGAGAAAAGAAACGAAGAGGAAGAGATCTTCTTCGAGAGAGAGAAAGACGAAGGAACGCGCGTATAGTGGCGAGAATGACGTATTAGCCGAACGATGAACGGCCGCGAAATAATTTTTCGTCAGTGTGTGTGTGTGTGTGTGTATTTGTGTATACGTATGTACGCATAAATCGCGTGGCCAGCAGGGATTATTTATTAAGCGCTGCGTAACGACAAACACGCGCATACGTTACAACACACAGCGTTCCTCGATGCCGATGCGTGGCGTGGCTCGCCAGCTCACAGTAAGACGTCAACTCGCATTCTTCTATGAAACCGCTGCGTCTCGCGTTTTGTCACGGTTAATGAAGTTAGCATGGCAGCGGCGCGAGCAACAGCGTGTAACGGGCTTTCGTATTCATCGGTCAATTCGCATTAGCATTATACGTGCACCGATCTACTAGCGGCGGCTCTATAGCCGCCATTAATCCTTCACCTTTCCTGCGCCACCATTAATCACCGCTTTATCATTTTCCTATCGTTTTAATAGAATACACCGACGTAGCGGGGGTGGGCGTATGCGTAATGGTTTAGGTTTGTAAGGCAACTCGCGTTTTGACCTACATGTATGCCCCGGGCATCGAGTCACTTTTCTTGTTCGAACGTCGAGCTCGCGGTCCCGATCGAGACCGTGCTTTATTTATTTATCCAATGTGTTCATTTCTATATACACGTATGTTACGTTCTACTATTGACACGTTCGAGAGATTCGGCCGGTTTTTTGAAAAGACTTGGGAAGAATAATAACTGACGATATTCTTCCACTTGGAGCGAGACGTATGGCGATTAAGCTTCTTTCACGTTGAAGAATGAGGAATGAGCACACGATCTTTATATGCTATTGTTGCAACGTTTTCCGAATATATTTCGTGCGTTGTACAAATTCAGTTTGGTATTTCACTGAACTCGCCGTAGCGAGACTGGATAATCGTCGATCGTGTCGTTGAAGTTTGAAGTAAATTTATAAATGAAAATAACAATATGTTGTTTTTTTAGACATTGCAGAAATAGCCATTCTTATGAGTAATTGCATTAACAGTTGTTAAATGTTTCAAGTATCTGGTAGCATCTAAATTCATTATAATTTCTAAATGTTCAACATCACAAAAGGTTCGAGTAAATTTTCGTGAGCCACCATATTTACTTGTTTTCGCGCTTTCTCCGACGCAAAAACTTCGCGCTCATCTTTGCAATTAACTCTACTAACAACAAGCAGAGTTAATTAAGTAGTTGACGAATCACAATTCTACGATGTGAGAAAGAAAGAAAGAAAGAAAAGAGGAAAAATAACGGTATCAAAGTCGATCGTGTGTAATCGTCGACCGAAATTAAAAGTTCTTGCACAATCAGTCGCACCGCCAATTAGAAAGCGTTTTGTTCGGGCAAAAGCGTCGACACGCGAGCCAACGAGGATCGTGTTAGGCCAGCATCGATAGAAACTACGACGATCTCAACGATTTCAACGGCTAATCGCCAAAGAAGAAATGAACGAAAAACGGCAAATTTTTCGCTCTCGTCGTCGGTCTCGGCAGATCACGTCGGGCTGGACTTTGACGCGAAAAGGTGGGAAACGTCTCGTTGCCACGAGAACGCGTTGCACGTGCATCGTGCTGAAGGTGCGAAAGAGAGGCGCGGAAAGATAGCGGCGCGGGAAGAGGAAGAGGAGCGTGAGAGAAAGAGAAACGAGGAGTGCCGCGGAGGAGAAGGAAGGAAGGAAGGAAGGAAGGAAGGAAGGACGAACGGAACGATGCATACACGGCATACATTAGCATAGGTTTGCTCGGCACGGGCTGTTTCATAGGTGGTTAGTTGGCACGCGACCGTGAGAGGTTCGACGTAGCCAAGTCCGACGCGAGAGAGAAGGGATTCCTCGAGCAGCAACACGCGATACTTTTTTGCCCCGGCTTGGAAACAAAAGCCCTCGGACCCGATTAGCCCGAGGAAACCGAACAGACGCGTGTCGCGAACCGACCCTGTACGCGAACCAATCACCTTCTGAGGAAACTGAAGTTTGTGTCGTCGTCGAACTGGAAGAAGGACGAAGAAACGAGAGGAACGTCGCTGTGCTCGGCCTTAAAGGCTTTAATGTTATGCAGGATTCCCTTACCCCGTGAATGAGACGAGAGAAAGAGAGAGGGAGAGAGAAGAGAGGGAACTCTGGGACCCGCGTCTCTTCTGCTCGTAGGAAGCCGTTAACCCACTTGTTCGTCGTATACTAATGAGAATGAAAATGAGACGACTGTGTTTATTTTAATTTCATCAGGTGCAAAGGACGTCGGTTGCGCTGCACCTGCCTCGGCTTGTGCCGACCTCTGGCCCCGATTGCACCGCGAAACACCGCCAGTCCACGGCGACCTCTGGTCTCTCGTCTTGTCCTGTCATCAGCTTTTTCAGCGAATGCTCGTTGAAAGCGGAAAGTGGTAAAGGAAGCTGTGAATCTTTATGAATTTTTGCGAGTATGATACAGAATATATAGTGTAAATAATTCGCGTACTTAGCAATTTCATATATAACGTTCATATATATATTTTTAACTGACGCGCGATTTTTAACTGAAACGCGTTTCAGAAACGTTTGGACAAATCAACCGAGAAGAATACGGAGTAAAAAGGGAAGACGGTTTGAATCGGATCTGGGCTAGGAAAAGATATCGATGTCGTTTCTCGGCGGTTACATCTTCGACCAACAATAGTAACTTCTCTCTCTCTTTTTCTCTCTCGTTCCTTGTGCACGTTACGTTTTCGCGCCGATTGGTCCCGATTCAAGGAAGCGGCCAGATAGACGAGCGCTACTTACGTATGCACGATTGTCCCTTTCTCTCGCGAGAAGGAAACACGTAGGGAGCATCGAATAGAGTGAGGAAGGGGGGTGCGGGCGAGAGGAAAGAAAGAAAGAAAGAAAGGAAGGAAGGAAGGAAGGAAGGAAGGAAGAGCGGAAAAGGAGGAAAGGGTCGCGTCTCTCAGCTTGCGCTCACGGTTCGACGATGATGCCTCGGAGACGACCATCTATCTCATGGGTGTGATCTTTCTACTACCCTCTCCCCGTCTCTTCTCGAGCTGAACGCGGGGGTCACAATGGTTTGCATACACTTTCCCATAGGGATGACACCGTACGGACGTGTATACCTGGACCTTTAAACGTCGCTCTCGGGAAAAGAGAGAGAGAGAGAGAGAGAGAGAGAAGGGATAACGTAACATATGGAGATCTATGCAAAATCGCGCGCGTACCTGAGCCAAGGATATATCCGTCCGATACCACGGGGTCACCCTTTCCACGGGGTGTTTATTGTTCCAGAGTCGTGCGAGGAGAAGGGTTGTCGGAGAGCGCGCTGGCCCGCACGGTATCCTCTCCGCCCCTACACCCCTTTTCTCGTCCGCGTCGCCTTCTTCTTCTTCTTCTTTCTCGCGCTGTTTCTCTTTTCTCCCAAGTCCAAGCCAACAGCAGCAGCAGCAGCAACAGCAACCCTTGAATTTTAAATTATGCAACGACCGGGGGCCACTGGCAAACGCGTAGCCGGAGAGACAGAGCAGAGGAGAAGGAAGGAAGAGGTCGAACCAGGTATATTCAAATGGGCATATTACCTGGGCTCTTCCTATTCAAACAGCTCAGCTACCTCGTAAAACCCCCTCTCCCCACCTTGTGTTTCCCTCCTCCTACCGATCATCGGAGATTTATAATAAAAGCAACGCGGCCTGCGAAAGCAACCACCAGCGAAGACCGTCGCCAAAGATTCTCACGGTGTCTCCTCTCGCTGGCTTCCGCTCTTTCTCTCTCTCTCTTGTTCTCTTCTATACACGTCGCTACTTTGCCTATCGGATCGACACGCTCGCGGAAGAGGAGAGATGGAGGAGGGGGGGGGGGCACC
>NIPQ01034515.1:0-11552 GCA_002806875.1 Lepidotrigona ventralis hoosana
TGGAAGAAACTGTTTTTACGCCAAAACGAAAAAAAAAAAAAATAGAATTCGACATAAAGAATGAAATAATTAAATAAAGGGAGAATAGAAACGATCATCGTTTCACCGTCGAACAGCTATTCTAACACGGTATGCGTCGTGTCCAATTATTCCCCTAACTAGCGTCATACGTAAATCCTCGAAGTGAACACGAGAACGACGTGATAAGTCGGAGGGGTTGCGCGTTTCTTAGTCGATCGATGTCGACCGGCTTACGCACGGGTCTTACATACGTGTGCCTGCGTCTTACTTCGAGGGTGCTTCCGCTTGACCTCTTGCCCTCTCTTATGGTGCTCTCTCTCTCTCTCTTTCTCTCGTTGCAACTCCTCAATTTCTGCCGTGCAATCGTCGACTGCGTTCTTCCACGGACGAGAAATTTTCCACGCGATTTGCCAACGAGCACGATCGTTTCGTAAGGACAGAACGAGTCGGCACGGTGACGTTTACAACGCGCGTTCGAATAAGACATCACTTCCGGTGGGTAAAAGACGATAAAGGGACGCCGATAATCTCGGGTCAACGATATCGCGTTTGCGATGGTCGTCGTATTTTTCACCGACCTGTCTCTATCGAGCCTCGTATAAAGAAGAACCTACGACGAGCCGTCGAATACGTGATCGGAAGTTCTCGGACCGAGTTGCGGCTACATCCTCCCGAATCTTTCAAACGAGCCACGTGACCGACAGGAAGTCTGTCTAGCTATAAGAATGAATCGCGCGATAAATTATCTGTATGTGTGGATACGTTTCAAGAAGTTTCCTGCGTGATGTTTTTTTTTTTTTAAATTTACGCAACCTTCGCGTGGCGACTAGAAACTGGCTAATTTAAAAAATTTGTGCACTAAGATATCGTTTCGAATGATGCATTGTATATGATTCGATCATCGGCTTCGAAGAAAGGGAACATTACCTTGCGACAAAAACCACTCGCTGAGCTTCATACACAAAAATATAATAAAATGACAATTTAACACGTATAACTCGATCTCGATGAAAGTTTGCACGACACGAACTTCAGAAACGTCTTAACTTTATACATTCTGCGCAAGTGATATCTGACGAATCAGCTCGAATTTCATCCAAAGAAATTGCGGAACGATGCTGCAGCTTGTCAAATTTGTAGTTTCGCTTCGAGCAGCGACTCGTCGACTCTGTTTTTTCTCTTCTTTTTTTTTTTTTTGCACGTCGTGAAGTTGCCCCTGCCACGGTCGAAAGAAAGGTGGAACGTCGCGATAAGTGCATTGTCTTTGCGTGACTCGAAGGATAGCTCTTCCCTCCCTTTCCCCCCTTGGGCTTAAGCCTCGGCGATGTTGAAATCCGGTTAACGTCGTCCATCGGCTACTCCATCGTCATGCAAACGACGCGCCACCGTAGCCGACGTATTTTTCGTGGATGCACTGGATTCGTAATTACGTCTCCGCCGTCGTCATTAAGGGATGCTCGCAAGAAGCGCGCGGTTTAATTAAAGTCGTCGTAAATAAGTGTCTCGCGGACGCGCGAGCCCGGTCCTCCGCTGTGAAAACTCTCTCGGGACTTTCGTTGATTAACATGCAAGTAACGCGTCGCGTTAATTATCACGTTCCGGGCGGATGTTTCGACGTCTGGCGAAGCTTCTCCATTTACGGTACGTGCTCGTGCGATTTACCAGCTGCGTGAAAATGTCGCGAAGACGTCGCGAGTCATTGGCAAGGGCGTGCGCGGTTCTCTCTCTTTTTTTTTTTATGTCTGTTGCATCTTTTTTCCTGCATGTCATTTTATTCGAATCGCACCGGGTACGTGCTCTACATTTAATAAAGAAGGCAATACTGAGGAACAACCGACACCGCGTCTTTTAGTTCAAGGAACTTTTGAATGTTCGAAGAGATTCTTGATCGAACGAGGCGTGCTCCTGTTCTTCCATTACGTGATTCGATACAACTGACAGGAATGCAATGTTCGAACATTGAAAAAATGGAGAAACAAGAGCACGTCTCTCCATTGTATCTAGCCGGGTCGAATTCCACTCGAGTAATCCACTTCGAAAATGGAAATCCAAGGAAGTGTATTTAAGTGCAGAATATTTTACTATTATAACAAAGTTATAACGAATCTTATAAAAATTGTAACGAATCGTTTAATAAACGTTGTTCATCTCTTGTTTTCAACGATGTTCTAAAATATTCGTTTCGAAGTTTGTTAAATTAATGGCTGTTCGTCGTAACGAAATACCTCGATGGAACATATTTAATTAAATTATTATTCAATTAAAAGTTACTTACAACAGCGNTACGAATCTTATAAAAATTGTAACGAATCGTTTAATAAACGTTGTTCATCTCTATTGGAGACATAATAGAACGTTTTCAACGATGTTCTAAAATATTCGTTTCGAAGTTTGTTAAATTAATGGCTGTTCGTCGTAACGAAATACCTCGATGGAACATATTTAATTAAATTATTATTCAATTAAAAGTTACTTACAACAGCGAAGGAAATATTATCAATGTACAAAATATTGAACACGATAGAACTTATTTCTGGACGAATCAATGAAACGCACGTTCTTTTCGTTTATACCTTTCGATAACAACGAGTTTACGCAACGATAATTACTCGCCGTTTGTTTCACTGCTCGATCTTTTAACTGGTTAATTCGAGCGATTAACTGGTTAGCTCTCGTCGAAATCGACCTGTCGCAATTTCTGCTTGCCATCGACATTTCCTTTCTCCGGGGTTTCGTTAGCCGCGAATTCCACACCAGGCATCTGCTGACAATCCCGTGAAACTTCTCGTAAGAAAGCTTCTGGAAACCAACAATCCTTTTTAACCTCGGCTGCACGTTTTCAATATCGGCCGATCGGCCGGCAGGCGAACTTTCGCGTCACGTGGCCCCGAGCGTGTACGTGCTGAAAAATCGGTAGCGAAAGATCGTGTGTCAGATGGGAACGCTTGCGAATCCTTTCCACGAGAAATCGAGGAAAGAGAAGAGCCAGGTAATCGAGCACGAGATGAAAGCTCGACGAGCTGTAGTGTGAAGGAGATTGATTCGCGAATCATTGCGATTTCGTGGCTGGTTCGTGCGAATTTTTCTACGAAAGCTAATAAACATCCAGAAACGACGACGACGATATTAATCTTCCTGCTTGTTTCGTGCGCGTCGTAAGAATCGACGAGAGAAGATCCTCGAAGGTGAGAGAAAGAACGGTTTTCCACCGATCGATACGGAATCTCATACGACACGGAAAGCTTCTCAGAATATGGACGCCGTGTCTTTCTTCTATATATGTATATACATGTATACTTGTCTTCGTCGAAAGGAAAATTTCACGTGCGACATTTGTTCCGATAGAATGTACCTACATGCGCATAACTATATATACATGTAATGTATGTTTCTGCCTCGATGTTCTTTGAATTTTTTAATATCTGTCCCCTTCGTACCTCTGCTGCGAATCACGAATTTATTGGTCACGTCGGTGAAGAAGAAAAATAGACTGCTAGAAAATTGAAAGATCAAAGGATCTGTCAGTAATGTTGGGAACTGATATTATTCACTGTAGCAGAATTTACAAATCGTTCGTCTCTTTACGTCGCAAAGTAAATAGAATGTGAAAAATAGGCGTGCTTCCATGGGAAGTGAAGAATTAACGATGGCTGAAACGCGCGCTTTCTTTTCACGTATGCGCATCCTGTTACATCTAAAACGTGCTTTTTGTCTTTCTTTTTTTTTCCTCTCTCCTTCCGGTGTGGTGTGCAAGCATGATTCAGTGGACGCGCGATGCTGTACAGTTTTTCTTTTATTGAAGAAGCTAAGTGGCGAGCAAAACCTGCCATTTAGGCCGCGGTTTATCGATAATCGCGTTCCAAATAATCCCTTTCCGGTAACATAAATCGCACGAATAAATCCATTCCGTGATGCAGAAATTACACTCCACGATTTCTACGAAATCGGAAAGTATCTCGTGCGATAAATTGATTTTACGTCCGCTTCGTATTGGCCAATTTTTTGTTACATTGAAAAATACATTACATACACGCTGACTATTGTAACCGCCATCTGACAACTGGTTTGTTCAATTTCAATTTCAGTTTGCTGCAATTTCGTAGCCAAATGTCAATACAGAAGATGGTGATAAACTATCGTGAAGCAGTATTATGAAAATTTATATAGGAGATGTTCAGAGATCGTTGATCGTGGTTTTCGTTTTGATTCCCAGTGGGGCATCAACAAGCACCTATTAGTAAGTTAGTAGTTTAGCTCCGAGTTAGCCCGCATCGCGTGTAATTGATCGTAATTCATTGCCGGCCAAGGCTTCTGCTTTTCCATCTCTTCGTTCGAAATCAGTCTGCAATTGAGGGGTTCCTTTTTTTTACGTATTTTTATTTCACCGAGAAAAAAAAATATGTTTTTCCCACTTGCGTAGGTGTGAAAACGAGTTGGATATAAATAAAAAACTTATCACAAATTTATAGCATTTTTAATTGGCCTTTTGTTGGTTCATCAAACTTTACTCGATAGTGGAGGAGCTGCTTTCTTCGATTGTCTCGAGTCCAAAAACAAATCGAGGTGATTAGTAATTCTGATGACGAAGTTACAATACTATTCTTAACAGCGATTGTAATTGATACAAACATGTACTAATTTTTCCAAAATCGTGATGCAACGATATGACGCTCAGTTTTCGAGAAAATCGAGTTTGAAAATTTTATCAGGTGTGCTTGAATTTAACTTGAATTTCAGACCTGACAGGGATGTACTAATTTTTGACAAAGCAAAGTAAAGGAAATTTTCCTTTTTTTATGCAGGGTGTACCCGAAATCGCGATGCAACCGGCAGTTTTCGAGAAAAAAATCGAGTTTGAAAATTGTGAAATCAGACTTGAATTTAACTTGAATTTAACTTGAATTCTAGACCTGACAGAAAAGGGTAATTAACAGGAGAAAATAAGTAAGAAATGTTTTTCTAAGATGCTCCGTTTGAAAATTTATCAAACACGTATGTACCAAGACAACTTCTGACGAAACACGTTCGATCTATTTCCTTAAAAATGAAGCTGCAAATGAAACAATTTCATTCTATATTTTTTACTTACTTTTGAATATTCTCAATACTCCCCTGATAATTATTCTTTCCTGTCGCGTATGTTTAGCCTAAAAGAATCGAAAAAAATAAAAAAATTTGTTCTCCTCGTTTTTCGGAAATTTATTCATTCACGTAAAATCACATCCATCCGTTGCTACACGAAATTTCGGTAAAATCCGTGTTTCGCTTAGGAGAGAGGAGTCTCCCTGGAGAACCGGAGGAGAGGGGCGAGCAAGAAAGTGGCGCGTGACGGGGTGGTTTTCGTAGAATTCCACAGAGGCAGAAAGCGAGAAAGAGACAGACGGAGTGAAAGATCGATAGGAGTTATGTTCCGGCCGATTCGGATCCCCAAAATTGGCGGCGCGGCGCCGTTGCGTTGCCGGTCCCCATTCGGTAACCTCCACGAGCTTCCACGAAGTGTATCGCACTCCGTGCATCGACACGTAGACGAAGAAAGTCGGGAGGGATGCCGGCTATATATACGCGTGGGTGTGCGTGAAAGTACGTGCTCGCGCGTACACCATCGTGCGTTTTATATTGGGCGTGTGTCATCGCTCCCGCGCTCGCTACTACGCGTCCTGAACGCATGAGAGCTCTCTCTCTTTCGAGAGAGAGAGGATCCTGCAGCGCTTTTTGCTAATTAGCTTTTTTAGCGTCCTTGAACTGCGTCGCCCGCGAACTGTTCCTTAATCTCGTAAACGACGTCCTAACCGCTCCCCTTGACACGATAGGGGAGAGACGTACACCGGAGAGCTCTCCCTTTCATCTCATCTTTATTATTGTGTCCTCTCTTCTTCGCCTTTTTTTTCAGTCTCTTCCTCCTCTTCTTCCTTTTTTTTTTTTTTTTTTTTTTTTTTTTTTTTTTTAANAAAATACCACCGAAGGGAAAATTCGAACGAAAAATCACGGCTCTCGTTCTATTAACGTTATCAAAAGCGTGGTGTCGTTTGTTTAATCAAGCACGGTTTCCGTGATCATCGACCGAGCCGGGCTTAAAGCTCGTTGGAAAATAATACGTAAATTAAATATCGAGTGATCTGCGCTTCCCTCGCTTGCCTATTAAATTATATCAAATTATCAAGCCGGGTTTTCCATTCGATCCGGGATTTTTTTCTGCTCTGTGACGGAAAGCGAGTTTATTGGCACAGTTCTTTGACAGGCAGCGGGTCGCCTATAAACGTGGGAAATTAATATCGTTGGAAATTTTTCACGAATGTCGCGACGAGTGTGACGAGTTCATTTTGTTAATTTCCACGTTTTGGCAGCATATTAGTAAGTATTTTAATACAAGTAGCATAGTAGTATTTTGAATTTGTAATTTCACTGTGATACTTGAACTATTTTATTTCTTACGTGTTCAAATGGCTTGAACCAATCATTTCAGTCTCACGGTGATGTTAAAATAATCGACGACGATATACTTGACTAAAATTTCTAATTTTGCACAAGCTCACGACTCCAATTACTTAATCTCTACGTATCAATTCTCCTACATTTCTTACGAAAAAGAGAAAGTCAGCCAATATCTAGTAGATACACACTGGTTCAATTCGGGTCGCGTTTTTCCCTAGAAAATTCCTCGATAAATCAGTGAAACCGTCGTCCATCTAATAGGAGGAGACGCAACCGCGCTATCGAAATCGAAAATAATTACACCGCGGCTGGTAGAAACGAAGAGCAATCGTCCTCGTCCTCGTTCTCGTTCTTGTTATCGAAAACCTATTATTCGAACTGAGACATCGCGCTCCTCCTCGTTCGCTCTTATCCCGCTAATGACCGCTAGCCGCATCCTCGAAACTTCGCCATCGTCGACGACGGTGTCGTCGTTCATCCGTCGCGAGATTTAACGACGTCTAATTACCATACCGATTAATCACCCGCTCCTCCCCGGGTCACTCGTGACTGTTCGAGCACCTTCGAGCACGCACAGGCGAATCAATTTTCGTAAGGAACGTCGCCAGGAAGAGCGGAAACGTGTTCTCCCTCGGTCGACAAACGAACACGGCAATAACGAAGATACGTTATTCATGGTGAAGCTGATACGCGAGACGACGAGATAATAGCGAGGACAGGCTGCCCACGCTTTTCCTGGACTAGCGGAATCCACGCTTCAAGCTTGAAATTCTCGAGCTTTCGTTCGGTTAGCTGATTCGTGGCGGTTGGCTTTAGATACAAAATTTTATCTTCACCTGTTCTATGTAAAAGCAGCATCATGAATAGAGCGTGTCAAGAAATTTTCGAAACATTTCTCCCCTCGCTATTTCCATCATTTTGGAAGGCAAAAGTTTTCGAAAGAAAAACTGGTCTGTCGAAACCAGAATTGAAAATCGAAGGTTTTCTTCTCAAAGTGTTTTGAAAATTTTTGTCTACTCTTTTGTCCTACGAAAACATCTTTCCCTCACTATTTCTATTGTTTTTAAGGGGAAAATTTTTCGAATGCAAAACTAACGTTTATCCAATCGGTCAAAGTTTCCGACGAATTCAGAAAGCAAACACCTGCCATTCAACGTCCATCGATCTGAAACTTCCGTCCACTCTTTCATTCTATAGAAACAACGTCAGTGCCGAGAGATGTTTGAAACACATCTTTGCCCCGACTGTTTCACTTGTTTCAAAAGAACGATGAAAATTTTCGAAAGCAAAACCGATCTACTGCGCGTCTTTATATTGTCATCATCGATTTCCAAAGTTGATATAATTGTCAGTCGTCGGAGAGAATTCGCAGGGCTTCCTTGCCTTTTGAAAGCTTCTGTCAGCTCAGTAGACTCGCAGTCTCGAAAGTTATAGTACGCGTAGTAGATGCACGCTCGTCGAATTTCCAAGGAAGCCAACACCGCGCTGAATAGCAACGGACGCGAAAATAATTAATCACAGGCATTGCTCATCCGCTGTCCGACGGAATTTTCAACCGGCTTGGTAGTACGAGAGGCGGCGGCCGAAGAATTATTATCTGTGGCGCGCAGTGTCCATTAATACACAAATTACAGGCAGAGATCCTTTCATTCGAGGCGGATCAAGTCTAAGCGGAGCGCGCGCGGATAGCTTCACCTTATTATTTCATTCGTCTCATTAAGAAATCCGCTTCCGTTGACGCGCGCCGCTCCGGTAGAAAGTGAGAATTAACCGGCGCGCGAATAAAGAGTGAACCGGGGGAGAAAAGAAGCAGAAAGAAAAAGGAAGAGGAAATGGAGGAGACGGAGGAGGAAGTGGAGGAGAGAAAACGCGACGTTATTTCTGGATTAGGAAAACACCAGCGTCCGCCTTGCTCCTCCCGGTCGAGCGTCAGAAATATCGACGCGAGCTCCACTTACTTACTCGCGTCTGCCAGCGCGAGCCGCCGAAACGATTTGTCGAAAGATCGCTGCGCGCGTGTCTATCCCTGCGTCGCCCGTTCGGAATATTTCGTAGAAACTCTGCTTTCCCGGCAAACAAGCGATTTATAAGACTGGAATTCATACGAGCACGTTCGAGTACGGGGCAAACTGATGTTACTGTGAATGTGCGTTAACAATGGCCGAACCTTGGCACCGACCTAGGTCAAGTACCATATTTGTATTTTTAACAGAAACAGTACAATGGTTATAAACTATATATAACAAACACGATATTTGCAATATAAAATTATATATTATATAAAATTATATAAAATTATATAATTATAAAATTATATAATTATATAATATTAATATAGAATATTAAAATAACATTAATTAAAATATTAATATAGAATATAAAATATTATTAATTTTAATATATTAATAGTATATTATTAAAATTAATAATATAAAATATTATTAATTTTAATATAAAATATTAAAATAAATTATAGAATATTAATATAACATTATATAAAATTATATAAAATTATATATGCAGAATATACAGTATTCGCAAAAAAATACAATGGAAATATAATATACATATAATATAATATAATATATAATATATACAACATCAAAATTAACATCAACAATCAACATCAAAATTCACATCAAAATTAACATCAACAATCAACATCAAAAATTAAATACAATAAATGTGATACGTTACTTTACAATAATGTGCTACATTACAATATGTACGTATGATAAAATTGGATTAAATACAAGATACATTTATTTACGTTAAATAAATACAGAACATGCTTTGTACAATAAAGAATGTGTTTGTATAGTATTAATACATTGTGTTATATCGTATTATAAAATATAATTCACGATAATTGAAAATAAAAGTGTCCTAAGACGTTTGTACATTTGAACGCTCGACGTAGGAAACCCTTTGTGCCATCGCGTGTGTTGTACTTAAACATCTTTGAAATGTTTCATTTAGCAAAGAAATAGGAAAGTTTTAAAATTTTAAATTCAACTTTCAGAAGATACAGTGTTTCATTTCTGACCTTGTTGGTATTCATTTTGGTCAAGTTGGTTCTAGTTAACAGATTCGATCAACAAATAAAACATTCGTTCGTAACTAAATGTTACTTTCTACATGAATTTTTCATTCAATTTGTTAGCTACTTTATCATTGAGAACCTAAAATACAAAATAAATAAAAAAACATAGTCGTCCGTAACCTAAGTCGTGCTAAGAGTTGACAGAATATTAATATAACGAGTGATCGATTTTCGTGATTATAAATTCTATCTTGTAACAATACGCAGAAAATCGGAGATCATTGAGAGCCAAATATTGAACAATGTTCGTATAAATACTTCACAATTGACCGTAACGTGATGCCGTGTCGTGAAAAACAATCACAGTATCACAGTTGATAACATTCGTGGACAAGTTTCTCGATAATTATTAATATCTCGTTACAAGTTAGCGGTTCAATGCGATCGAGTTATCAATGCGTTCCGCGAAGCAAGTGGCGCGATACTCCTTCCAGAGTGAAACAAACGTGCGATAACAATGGCAAATGACGAAAGAAAAACAGGGTAGAAAAAGGGAACGGTGATTGAACCGAAGACGCGAAACCACCACTTGACGCCTATTTACGGCAATTAACCCGAACCACGTTGACGAACTTGAACAACCTGGTTGATTGGATGCGCAGCAGATGTCCGACCGTCACTCTCGCCGATTTTCTGCCCTACGGGGGAGGGAAATTTATTCGCCCGACCTGCCTCTTCGGCGCGAATTCACTCGAGGGAACACGAACTCTCTGAACACAAGGCCATCTGACTGATCGATGCCGGTGATTTCGTACCCCTTTCGAAAGCCCTTCGCTCTTCTCGATACAGCCACACTTTGCGCGAATTTGCCAGAAACTAAAAGGTCAAGATAACTTTCTTTCATTTCACGTTCCTGTTCAATTTTAGCTTGGTGTCCGTTCAATTCACGCGGATATCTCGTCTTCTGTTACGTGTTTTACAGAAATGAGAGAGAATTAATTAATTCGAATAGGCTGAACTATTTAAAATACATGGTGACTGCAGATCAAGAAATGCTCGAAGCTTGATTACGACAATTTGTTTTATATTGTACAAAAGTTTCGATAATGAAATTCGATACCTTTTATCACGGGGGATCTTTAAAAAGATCTTTAAAAAGATCGTGTAGAGGATAGTTTTTAAAAGGAATGATTATCAGACTATTTATTTTGAAGTACATTAATACGCAATTTTCAAACTATTTCTTTCCCGATCTTGTATAAGTTGAATGATCATTGAACATCGTTTCATTTCCGAATTCATTTTATATATCTGTTTTCATATAATGTGAAGAAAAGATGTAGCATTCGAAAACGAATTGAAAGTCTTAAATCTTCAGTTCTGAAAAAAAAAAACAGCATAACATCTACCGTTTACGAGAAAAAAAAAACAAAAAAAATGCCACGAATGTACATGTAATACAATAATTTAAAGTTTAGTATTTCTTGAAACGTGCTGTACAGTGTGTTTCATAATTTAGAGTTTAGATCAATTATATCATAATTAGTTTTCACAACAGTGTACATATATATTCAGATATATCTTGATAACACTTATTGTTACGAAAACTACTGTATATATAATATGTATGATATATATAGCATAACATATATATATATATAAATAACTAATAATAATATATAATTTTTATAATATAATTATATATATAATTATTAATATATTAATAATTATATATAATAATATTAATAATTATATATATAATAATATTAATAATAATATATATATTAATAATTATATATATAATAATATTAATAATTATATATATAATAATATTAATAATATATATATTATTATTATATATATAATAATAATAATATATATATTAATAATTATATATATAATAATATTAATAATTATATATAGCAATACATATATATATATATAAATAACAATATGTTAACAATAACATATAATTTACCTAATCTCTAAATTATAGAACATATCATACAGCACGTTTCAAGAAATACTAAATATAAGAACTCGAGTGGATCCCTGA
>NIPQ01034520.1:0-11930 GCA_002806875.1 Lepidotrigona ventralis hoosana
TTTAAAAAAAAAAAAAAAAAAAAAAAAAAAAAGGAAGAAACTCTGTTTATCTGCAACGACTAATTAGTATTATTCCGTTTTTTTTTAAATTTGAGCAATAGTTCTAATTTAAATCGTTTCGTGAATTGAACAGGTGTGTACGTCGAGTGCATGCACACACTGAAAGAACGTAAGAAAATTACAAACTGACCCAGCCTACCTGCGTCGTTGTAAGCAGCCTGCGCGAAGAGACGAGAAGAACACTTTTCTCTCGCGACATTCCAATCGTTTTCTGCCACTCGATGCAACGTGCAATTTATATTTTTCCACTTGTCACCATCTCTCTCTCTCTCTCTCACTCACTCACTCACTCACTCATTCTCTCTCTCTCTCTCTCTCTCTCTTCGTTTTCACGCGCAGATAAACGTAAAAGAACACACGCGATTACACTGGACGACGAACTGGAGATTCGTCGATTCGTTAGCTAGCAGGCTCCGTCTACGCCGCAGCTGCACAGTCTCTCAGTTTTGAAACAGGTCCGGTTGCCTCGCGAGGTCACGGACCTTCCAATTCCTCGAATAATTCCACTTAGTGCTCTGACAAATCCGGATGAAGAAAGGATGCCACGAGAAGAAGCATCCTCTCCGCTCTCTCGGGTTCCCTGGGCGCGCGCCTCGTCATTTGGGTTCCTGAGATTACATCAATCCCCTCGTTTCACGGCGTCAAGCGTCGATTTCTCCACACTCAAACTTTCCTCGATATCTCCCGGTCTTCTCTCTTCTCTCGAGAAAGACACGGAAGAATCGGTGTTTTTGAAAATTCAACTCTCGGTGAATCTACTCGGTAAATTTGAACGTACGAAATATTCTCACACGGTCAACAATCAATAAAAAGAAACTCCCCCATTGGCTCTGCTTTTTATTGTGTTTTTCTTCTCTTCTCTCCCTCCCTTTTTTTTTTCGAGTTGTAAGAAACATTGGAAAACATCTGGGTTTTGCCCTTGATTCGCAGATAGATCCCAACTGCTACCGTTGCATCTACCGTAGGCCCTGTACAGACAGAATTTCCAATCGGTTAATTCCTAAATAAAAGAAAAAGCAAAAGAAAAATGAAAAAAAAACCAAAAGAAAGGGGAAGCAGATTTCGACCTGGTGACGCTGATCGTCGATCGCTGTGCCACCGCCAGCGGTAGTAGCGACGACCGAAATCCGATTTATTTGCCCGAGATTATTCACACGGAGATCTCTTGGATCTGAACGCGTTTTTTGGCGCTGCCGGGCGTGCCGGGTTGCCTGAGGATGCCCGGGCAGGACAAGCTGACGTTGGGGGCCGGAACCTTTGGCGGCGGCGGTGGTTCCGGAAGGTTCTCGTCGTTGTCGTCGCCGCTGCTGTCCCCGCCGCCGCCGCCTCCGTCTTCGTCGTCATCGTCATCGTCGTCATCGTCGTCATCGTCGTCGTCGTCGTCGTCGTCGTTCATTCTGGCGGTGGTGGCGTCCACGCATGGTGACGGAGTGCGCGTCCTCTGCACGCAGGGGCTTCTGCTGTAGAGCGGTGGCTCGAGCACACGCTTGCCACCGCCCGGCGGCGGTGAACACTGAAACTCTTGCAACTGCAGCTCCAGCTCCTGCGCCAGTTTCGTCTTGTGAGTGGGCGGGCTCGAGGACGGCGAGTCCATCAGGTTCAACGAGGACAGCCTTTGCTTGCCGGTGGAGGACATCTCGATGCCGGAGCATCCGGCCTCCAGCAGTTCCTCCTTCTTCTTGTCGCCGAAAGCGGATGACAGGCCGCCGGCGACGTTCGATGCGTTCCGGTCCCTCTGGTGATAAATGCCGGCGAATATGAGGATGTTGAGCAGCAGTAGGAACACACCGACAGCTATGGTTACGGTGAGGGCGGTGGTGTAGCTTTGGTAGTGACTGGAGGCTAGTTTCCTCAAGAGGTTGTTAGGCCCCGGTCCGAGGTTCGAGTGTTGCAACGGCCTGGACGAGGTGGTTGCCACGGTGGTGGCCACGGTGGCGTTCGGCGTGCACTCGGTGGTCGATATCGAGCCGCTCGAGATGGAGGATGGCTCTGTGGGCGAGGGCACCGGAAGCGGGGGCGCCGGTAACGGGAGCGCCATAGTCTGCGGCCGCACCGCACCCTCGTACAGGCTGGGGCTCTCGGCCAGGTGATGGTGGCGCATGCTGATCTCGTAGCCTGGTCGGTGTAGCTGCGGCAACAGATTCAGCCACAGCGACATCTTGTGGCCTCTGTAATGCGACCGCATTTCCGTGCTACGGCCGGCTTCCAGGTACAGCTGATTTATCGAGTCGTACGAATCCCAAAACGGCGGGCTGCTCGGAAGTCCGTCGGATCCCGATGTCAACGGGCTTATGCCGTTCGGGTCCCTGAAACACATCCCGTACCCACCAACACGTCAAACTCTCTCTCTCTCTCTCCTCGTATGTAGGAGGATCGTTATAATCAGTTCGAGTTTCCACCGTGAAGAAACTTATACCGTGCAATCCGCCTACATTGACCATTTCCACTGACCCATTCGCGCGGCAGTCATTATGTACATTTCGTGGACGAAATGCAACGTAGCGTAGAAGTGATTCAAGAAACACTGAAAGATGATGTGACTAGGTGGTGTGGTAGTGGAGAGAAGAATGAAAAAACGTATTGCTATTTATTAATAATAAATTTTCCAGAAAAAACTTTTTTAGTAAACTTTTTTAGTATACATATTTATATATACATATACGTATACATATAATGAAAAGTATAACGTATTGCTATTTATTAATAATAAATTTTCCAGAAAAAGCTTCTGTAGTAAACAGACAAAAGATCGTGTATATATATATATATATCTTTTTCTGGAAAATTTATTATTAATAAATAATAAATAACGTTATATTTTTCATTCTTCTCCTTACTACCATACCACCTAGTATATCATCTAGTATATATATATATATATATATATATATATATGTATGTATGTATATGTATATGTATATGTATATATGTATATATGTATTAATGGTTTATTTCAATATGATACTTTTTGAAACATTCTGATCAAGTGATATTTCTTTTAATTCAATATGTATTCTTCAGGATAGTCCAAATATGAGCAGATTCATCTTTTTTGAATGAAAATGATTGGTCAAAGGATCATTTGAAATTTTCATCATTTTCTGAATAGCGAATACTTTCTACGCCATATTACAGGGGCTATTTGTAGATTGTAGTATCTTTTTTTTGCGAGAGGGATGTTCAAAAGCGTTCGATGTTTCTTTTTTAGCTTTTTACATATTGATTGGAAATTGGACTCGCACATCTGAAGGCAACGGTTGTTCTACTTTATCTTATACAGATATTGCAATTTGTTTCACGCAGCAGACTGGAATTATTTATTTCACGAGAGCATATTTCTCTTCGCTTTGATATACGTGAAAGCATGCCATTGCCAATCGTCTTATATAAAATGGGTGTAAAAATATAGTACACGGTGTAAACCATTCCATCTGCAGAATTTTTCAAGAAAAACGAATTTATTTAATCTTGGACAATTTTAATAGAAAGACAATTTTAATAGAAAGTTATTAAATTCAGAATTTTAGATATAAGCAAGTACAAGTTAAATACACAATTCGCGCAACGTCTTAAATAAATTTAAATAAATAATAAAATAAATAAATAAATGTAGAAGCAATGATATTCAATATGATAAATTGTTATACGGAATATTACGTACTGAGAAATAATAGACACAAGTACGTGAATTTGCAAATAAATATCAACGAATTAATGGATATTACTCTTTCCATGACTGAATTTTATACCTCAATACTACTGACATAGTGTTCTCATAAACGAAGCGAAAAGCCTCTAACGTTGTAACGATCTCCGGCATTATGGCTGTTTTCTATATAATAAAGTAAAAGTATAGATATTACAGCCACGGAAGTAAATAATGACGACATTGTGAATTAAGTATATACGCTGTTCCTTCCTGAACGAAATTATCTGTAAAAAATTATCATTGCAAAGTTCTGTGGCATAGATGAAAATGGATACGTAAAATTCTTGAAGAAACTTCAAAAGTAATTAAATTTATTTTCATATATATATATTTATTTTCATATATATATATGAAAATAAATTTAAAATATAAATATAATAAATATATGAAAATAAATTTAAAATATAAATATAATAAATATATGAAAATAAATTTAATTACTTTTACTATATATATATTACTATATATACACACTATATATATACTATATACACACTGTATACACACTATATATATAGTATATATATACTATATATACTATATATATTACTATATATACTATATAATATAATATACTATACCCTATATAATATAATATACTATATACTATATAATATACTATATGCTATATATACTACATATACATATACTATATATACTATATATACTACTCTATATATATATATATATATATATCTTTATCAGTTCTACAATAGCATTTGCCAGTAACTTTAACTTTCAGTATGAAAGATTTGCTAATGAAGAGAATGGAAGGGAAACATTGATTGAGGTTAGATTAGCAAAAATAAAACGACTAAAAAGAATAATACAATAGCATAGAATAATGAAAAATAAATGAATAAAAGAAATAATAAGAATGATAGATAGAAAAAATAGTAAATAAAAAGTAGTAACTAAAAAGAATAATAAATAAAAAGAAAAGAAGCTTCACACGTGACTTTTATTGTATAAAGCTCAACACGAGTTGGAAGCTGTTCAAATGGCAAGAAAAGGGGGGGAGGGAGAGAGGAAGAAGAAAGATACGAAGTCGCATAATTCGAAAACTAATGATTCGTTTAAAAATTTTTCTTCCTACAGTTGGATAGATAACTTGAGACTTTTCTAGAAAAGATTCGATCTTGAAAGTCATGTTCAAGCTCAGTCTTCTTCGACAAATGCCCAAAGATGTAAAATCACGCGACTATGATTCAGATTCAGGTTGTACGTGGGCTTCTTTTCTGGGTCAAGAGTCCCGCGAAGGATACTAGTCTGTGTAGTAAACCGTGACGAAGAGTGTTCAGAAGAAACCGCGAGTCGTCGTTACTAATTGTGAGAAACATGTACAGGGTGATCCTATAATAAATGCAACTGTCTTCATAACTGTTCGTTGTTCGAGGATTCACTCGAGTCAATCGAATTTAATAAATTCTCTCTTCAACTTCATTCTATTGCAAGAACGTATATAAATAACACACAAACTAAAGCAATAAGTTTTTATCTTGCAGTTCCACAATTTAATCCAAATCTTTATGTACATGTAGATTTCGACTGATCTTAAATGTAGAATAAATATAGAAAAAAAATCGGCTCTTTTTTAAATTCAATATGACTTTACTATATTGCACTATCTGCTTTCTGTTTTTTATTTAATTTTCCGTCGTTAATGATTTTAATTGTGACTTCAAATCGAATGACCTTCGAATTGGAAAAATTACCGCTACTGGTGGACGCAATGTGAGGTGTATCTGAAAATTTCACAATTTTGAAACGTGACGAAACTTTCATTCAAACTTCAATTTGCTTGCGTAGATGCTCGAATAAAATTGTATTTCCGTGGAAATTGCCCCATGCATTGATCTAGAGATCAATCATCTCAATTGTTAGGCCAATTAATGGAAAGCTGTGACCTCATTTTCTGTACAAATCATCGTGATCAAGCCGAAGAATGTTGATTAAAGTACAATAAATATATCGGACGAAGAAGTTCCGTACATCCCGAATAAAACCAGAACGGTTATCTGTAAAGTTTATCAAAGTAATCTGCTTTAACGGTAATTGCACCACTTCATGGGGCCCTTGAGACCTCAAACAACATCCTAGATTCAGTTTTAATTTTACGATTGAGCTTAGAGATTATTATTTTCTAGCTGTTTGCTCGTAGAGAGGAAACTTTGCTACTCTCCAAAGTTAATTCTAGTTAAAGAAGAAATTTCATTTTACATGTTTTACGTAACATTTGTCTCTTTATCTCGTTTGTCTATGCGCAAATGGAAGAAAGAAATTCTTAACCTCGACACAGACGATCGGCCATCTTACCATTTTCGTGTCACACCCTGTTGTTATTCATAGTCACACCGATATTACGACCGCAGCGCTACTAGTAATGAAAATTGAAATTAAAAAGATATGAAACAGTGTTGCCAATTCTCGAGAATTATTTATTAAATTGAACGGTACTTCATCAATAAAGGAATATAATGAAGTTGTAAAACATAAGTTTTCTACCTCTTGATCTGCAAAAATATAAATATGTTTATATTTTTCATTAAATCTTCGTTATTAAAGAATTATATTAAGTAAATAAGAAAGTTTTATTATTGTCATAACGTGATAGACAAAGATAGTGTATAGAAAGATTTCGAATAATATTTTTAACCAATGAATTACAGAATTTATGTTGTTTGTCATAACCAATGCAAAAAATTTGACAGAAACTTGAATATATAATATAAGGAATGTGTAAATGAGGAAACATAATTAAAATTATTATATATAATGAAAATGTATAAAATTTATAACACGGACAGAGTTCTTTCCAATATATAAAGCAGAATGATTTGAAAGTTTGACAACACTGTAACGGAGGTTTCAAAATCACGTTGCTGGTTCATTAACTAGTTCGCCAACTCGCCGCTGTTAAACGTAGAGCGCGCTAAAACACCAGTGTGTCGGTATTTCAGGTCACGAAACCGCGTAAGATGCAACGTCTATTCATACACCTCGTCAGTGCTCGTGAATTCCTTCATGCTGACAAAAAGAAAAGAGAAAAGGACTCACCCACGTCTGACGAAGTTGGCCAAATAGTGGACCAGCAGTTTGGACAGGTTCTCGTCGGTCGGCGTGTAGTTGGCCTGGGCGAAGGGAACGGACAGGTCGTCCGCGCGAAGCAGATGTATCCCCAGGAGATAGGGGACCTCCTCGCCCCTCTGGCTCGGTCGGTCACCGAGCTGGAAGTGCAGAAAGTAGCCACGTCCCCCGGCGGTCGAGTGCAACAGTGCCAGCCTGAGAAGAGGAGCGGCCACCTGACCGTCACCGAGCAACGAGAGCAGACCCTCGCAGATCGCTGACGGGCTCTGCTCGCCCCTCTCCCAGTCCGTGTACTCGTTGCGGAGGGTCGAGTAGATCTCGTGAAGGTGGTAGCGATAGGTGTTTCGCACGTAGGTGCGCAGGATACGATCCCTCCTCGTCTCGTTCAAACCGTTCTGCAATCATCGTCACGTCGGATGCACGCTCGTGCCAACAGTGACATTGAAACAAATTTCTTCCCCCACCGATAACATGCAGATCTCCATTCGATCTAACATCACTTATTCTTAGAATTAGTAGTCAGCGGATTTTTATAGAAAGAACTTTTATAGAAAAGAAGATATTTATATAATTTCGATCCCTGCCGATAAATTCCACGTTAAATATCATTTCAACAGAATAATCACTCCCCAATGCTTAAATGCCGTAAATTGCATGAATTCATACCATTTGCATGAATTCATACATTTGCATAGATTTCATGCTTCAAATACCATTGTTCGAACGGAATTATTATTTCTAATACCACTTTATTTGAGAAGCGATACTTCACGCGTTCCTCTCTAAATAAATTGCTGATGAAAGCAGAGAAAGAGTTTTTCAGAATAAAGGACAAATTTGAGGTTATGTCGCGCTGATACGTACAATGGAAAATATGGGATCAAAAAGGAATATACTGAAATATAAATTACAATGCAAATTGAATTGGAAAAGATTTGTTTACTTAACACCGGGAATGAAAAAAATCACGACTATATAAATAAAATTGTAAATAATATATTTAATATAAATAAGAATATATTTATATAAATAAATAAATAAATTTATATTAAATAATATATTTAATATAAATACAAATAAAATAATACATTAAATATATATAAATAATAAATATTATTACAAGCATTAATATACATACGTAAGAAATTATAATATTATGTTTTGCATAATTCATTTGATTGACACTGATATTCCTAACTGTTTCTCGAGATCCTCGAGTCCAGATTTCTGGCAATTAATTTGAAATTCGAGGAGGCACGAGCGTTTCGAGTTTCGAGTTTGGGCGCATGCATGTGAATGAAAACGTTTCGATCATCATTGTGAGATCGTCAAGGAGGGGCGGAGATACGCTTTGGCAAAGTGTCCATCGACCGTGAATGTTGGATTGTCGATAATATATCCGATTTCCACGGGATCGGTGCCCGCATTTCGCGACAGTGCGCGCCCACTAATTACTAATTTATTGAGCCACCGTGTCAATTATCAGCGAGACCGATCTCGTCAAGCTCGTTGCCTCGATTAAAAATGATTGTTCCCATTGTCAAGCTAATTCTCTTCGTCGCGTAATTTCCATTTTGGAAACCGCGAGGCCAGGCTTCTGTCGAGCGAAAAAAAAAGGAGAATTTCTTGGAAGTAGTTTTATGCAAAGATAAATAGAATTTAAAATTGGAATTAATGATCTGTCTGAGGGAGAATTGCAACATTTTTTCAAAGTGCAGCTGTCAATATTATTTCTTGAATTTTAGTTTGGAAATACTTTCGTAGTAACAGAAAGATGTATTATCGAATTTTGGTAAATGATTCGTGGTTAGGTTTAGGTTAGGTTAGATTTAGGTTAGGTTCGTGGTTCTAACGAGGAAACATTCGATTTAAATGGCCCTAATGGCATTAATTAGTACTTCCACGATATTAGGACAGTTGTCAAAAATTCGTCGAATTTGCTTTCTCCTTTCATTTTGCATAGCAGGCAACTTTTCAATTCATTTAAATAAATTAGATTAAATCGAACGGCGCGCCAAGCTGGATACACACAACTTTTAGAAAGTGTACATTTCTAACGTGGACATTTTTATCTGAAAAGAAATTTCGCACAAATCGAAGATATTATCAATTATTATTTTCAGCTGTTGAAAATTTTTTTTACAGAAAAAAAATCTGCTTTTCAGAGAACGTTTCATGTTCTTGTTAAACACGTTATAGTACTTCGCGAATTAAATATTCTCCGTAGGATCACCAATAATAATACTAATAATATAATAATATTATCTTCATTGTTTTACATTTCTTCAGCTTACGTTCACTTCAATAATGGCGAACATTTTTAGAAGAGAAGGCATAAATGTGTTTCTTCATTTCGAAAATACCTTCGTTCTTCAAGCTACGCAAAAAAAAAGAAAAAATACGCAGTTAATTGGAACAAAAAAAAAAAAGTGACGTAATTCGAAAATCAAAGAGAAAGAAAAACGACTTGACGCTGGCTTAATACCATTTGAAATCGCGTATAAAATATTTCTCTTGCATCTTCTGAGGACTAGAAAAAGATAAAAAATATTTTTTTAAAAAACAAAACACACTGTATGTAGGGTATACTGAATTTAAATGTCAAAATTTCAATGGACGGATAAAGGAGAAACATTCTTTAGAAATTTCTGCTCGTTCCATTTTAGGAAAAATCATGAAGAAAGAAACCCACTCACACACATATGTACATATATGAGGCGTTTATTTTGAAAATGGCCCAAGTCCATTTGTCTTTAAATCGAGATATTTCATAGTTTGCGTTCTGCGGTCTAAATTCAAAAATATTTGAAGAAAATTGTTGAAGAAAATTGATGGCTATAAATCAACCTAACTACTTTTAAAATTAATAAAATTAAGTTTCTTAATTTCTAAAAAGACACAAGTCCCTTGAAATAAGAATTGTGTTATTGAAAATTTAAAAAAAAAATATCCAACCTTTATTCACCATTATTGAAGAAATATTACGTTCAAATAATAATTTCGTAATTTATAATTCATTCTTCCCCAATTTGCGTGTGCCATTATATCGTTGTATTTTAGTGTCAATTCAATATTATTAAAGTTATAGTGAATCGTCACTCATTCATGTTTTATTAGAACATTCCATCCAGCACATTTTTAACCAATTTACCTTTTTCCTAGAGAGTTCAATTGAAACGAGATCCTCTATATTTAATGGAATTATTATTTAAAAAAATCGTTATCTTAGCCAATCGAACACTACTTTAACAATAAAAAAAAAAAATATAGCTCTCACCTCATTTTCAATTTCACTGAAACTCCGAGACTCTTAAAACGGCACTTGAGCCGTTTTACCCAAAATAAAAATCTTCCTCTGTGCAAAATCTCAGTGACTTCAAACGTGTTAGTTGCAATTTGTTCGAAAATGGATAGAAAACGTAAATATTAAAACAGCTAGCTTGATTTTTCTTTTCTTTCTTTCTTTCTAGATCTCGTCAGTCTATCAAACCTGTATTTCTGCGTAATAGTTGCCTTAAACACACGGCGAATTGAAGCCGCTGTGGGATGAAAGTTTCTCGTTTTACCTGTAGATCGTCGTCGGTGAGGCTGACCCAGGCTTCCTCGGACGTTAATCCCAGCAGGAGGTCTCGATCGCCGAAATTAGCGAACTCGGCGCCTGGCCCGGGCACCAGCGGCATCAGCCCGGATGAGGAGGCGGTCGGTTGGAAGTTCTTGACAACAGAAAGAGAGAGAGAAGGAGAGAGATCGATCGATCGCTCCGGCTAGCAGCACTTCGAGCTGGTTTCGGTTGCCTTCTTGTCCACCGCTATCGATTCCCCGCTCGCGTAATTACAATTACACCGCTTGCTTTATGGCTTTTAATTAAAAGTTCGCCGACGAGCAATCTTCCCTGGGGCGATATATTTAGAGAGAGAGAAAAAAAAATAAAAAAATAAAAAAGAGAGAGAGAGAGAGAAAGGTAAGAATGAAGCGTTCGATTAACAACTCGACGTCTGTCGCTTGGTTGTCGGTTCAATTAGCAAACTCATCACTTACACGTCACCCGAAACGCGGCCGAAATTTCTCGGTGTGTGCCTTCTTTTTCCTTTTTTCATTCTCTTTGCATACTCCCCCGGCAGAGTTTCAACTCGGGATAATTTGGCAACGATATTCCCAAATTACTGGATAAATAAGTAAAAGCGAAAGAGAGGAAATATATATTTCACGCGTTGAATGTTCTCCAACGTGTTGCTGAATATTTGATAAAAGTTTTGATAAAAAGTGACGGAAGATTGAGGGGATAACGGAAGGAAGGTGAAGAGAAAGGTTTTCACAAAGATAGGTTGATACCTGATTGATGGGTGGAGGCATGACCGCCCCATCGACGAAAGGAGCAAATCCAGAAGTGAATCTCGGCGGGTCCAAGTGCACGGCGAGAAGCTCTTCCAGGCTGCGCAAACGAAGACACGGTGCGATATCGTCAGCCTCAACGTCACCAGGACATCCGGTCTGATCGGCGACGCGACGTTTCACCATTAACGGATCACGCTGCAGAGCCCACGGTGACAGGGCAGAACCGCCAAGTAAAACCACCCTCTCGACTAGCTCTGCCATAGAGAACACGTCAAACGATGTAACACGACGCTATAATAATCCCTCGGGAAACAGCGATCTACCGAGATTTCCAGCGTGAAATTCCACGTGAAAAAAAATACAATTTTTTCCTTCTTTCTTTCAGTCGACGCTTCGTTCTCGAGTTGAACGATTTACTATTTCTACTTGCAATTGCTCCAATATAAACCGACTTGTTCTACTTGCTAGTGTCTGACTGTAAACAGACTCACTCCGTTGCAAGTGTCTATAAACTTATTCTAATTGCAAGTGTCAGAGTATAAACTGACTCGTTCTACTTGCAACTGTCTGACTATACATTTGTTCTACTCGCCAGTGTCTGACCATAAACTTATTCTACTTGCAAGTGTAAATGATAATTCGTTCTACTTGCAAGTGCCCGAGTATAGACGGACTTGTTCTACTTCTAAGTGTCCGACTATAAATTTGTTCTACTCGCCAGTGTCTGACCATAAACTTA
>NIPQ01034524.1:0-11743 GCA_002806875.1 Lepidotrigona ventralis hoosana
TTTTATTTTAATTTTTTTTTTTTTTTTTGCATTATTGCAACGCGTATGTTGCACCGTGCCAATTTATTTGCAACATAAATTTTGTCCAATTTTTACGCTGCAAAAGTATTTCACTTCCGTCAGACACCATATGTTGCAATGTAAATGTAAAAAACGGAACAAATTTTAGTCAGTATAAATTACAAGAATTCTGTTGTGTTTTTAACTTGTATTTTTTTTCAAATTGTAACAAGTGCGTTGAAACAGAAATGAAATTCTTCTGTTGAAAAAAAGAAAGTGAATGAGCAGTGTATTTCGGTAGTAATAAGTGCATTGAGCTACCGTCTTCAAGAATTTTATCATCGCACAGTAGCGAACATTCTTTCCCTTTTCTTGATTTTCTTTGTAAAATAAAAACCTTCGATGCGATCTCGGATGAACAAACTGAAGGCAGTTTTTATCAACTGAAATTTGCACGACTCAAAATAGAAGAAGAAAAAGAAGGAAAAAGTGAAAAATCTTCGTCAGAGGAGGGTTAAGCAGAGAATTTTTTTCCGGAATTACTTTTGGATTTTTGTCGAAGACCGAGGAGAATCAATCAGGGCACTCGAGCGACCGTGGATCCCAGCGTCGCGAACCCGAAGAACCCTCGTACGTCCGCAATCGTCCCAATAAAAATATTTCCTCCCCTGGCGCACGGAATGCGCTGGATTTTCTCCGCGATCGCGAACGAAGAAATAGGACCTAAGAATATCTTCCACTCGCGATGATGGAAACTTTGGATGCTACGAAATTTTCCCCAAAGTGAGATGAAACTGAAAATCAAACGAGTGCAATTTACAATATCGTATCTCTCTCTGTGCATCATCGAACAAATATATATATATATATATAAATAACTGATGACAACTCGGCTCTGACATAGTCTGCGACATTGATTATTCAAACGCTGAGCGGCAAACAGAATGGACGCAGTTATATTAATAAACAGAAAAAAAAGACGCGCAGAAATCATTTATCCATGATCTTCTAATAGAGCCACGTGACGATGCAACTATCCACAACCTTTGCGTCCACCTTCCTGTACTCCGATCTCTCGCGAGATGTCAGATTAGTGAGTTAGGCTCGCGCGTTGCGGACAAGTCGCGATGAGGGAGAAGGAGAAACAGAGAGAAAGAGAGAGAGAGAGAGAGAGATATTGGGCGGAGAGGTCTTCTTCCTCTCTGGATAATTACGATCAGAGCTGTACGTCTGTTTCTAGAGGAGTCTTTGACCAGGGTGAAGCCGCTTACACGCCCATTTACCAACGGGCGTGGCGGTAATTTATTTCGACAAGTGGTGAAACGCCGTGTTTCGACGCCGCCCGAGCGTTTGTTTGCCCATGTAAATTCTTTTTATTTCTTCTAACGACTGCGTAATTCTAACAGTGCGTTTGTCGTTACGTAAGAGAAATAGAGAACGATTCCAGCTTTGTCGAGTTAATGAGCACCTAGAGCTGATCTAGATAAAATCAACCAATCAAAGTCGTCGAAAAATCGACATTTGAGCCTATTTTAAAGCGCAAAGTCTCTATTTTTCTGGAGACTACTCCATCGTTCATTTTTTTTCTACAGCGAGCGGGAAAGTAAAAATGCATCTCGAGAATATTACAAATTTAAAGCTCTCCGGGAAAATTGAGGAATTTTTTTTGGCGATGGAAGAAATCGGCCCACCACGATCCTGAAGATTGAAATTACAACGTTCTCTTTACAACGACCCCTTGAAACTTGCTGTACGATTTTTTTCTCACCATTTTATTGAACTCTGAACATTAAGATTACATGACAGAGTCGTTGTTATTGTAATCGTAGATATTCTTTCTCTAACGAATGAAAATTCACATCACAATTTACGCTATCGTCTTATTGTCTTTCTTGGGGGAAGAAAGATCCTTCTCGAAAGGGTTAAACGCCAGCCAACACTAAAAATCACTTTCAATCCCGCCAAAAAAGAAAAGAAAGGAAAAAAAGAAAGAAACAACCCTATAACTTGATAACTGTCCGATATCGTTTGATAAAAAAGAAATTTGCCTTTCTCGTTCGAATTCCGAGCCCATGAAAGGAGGAGAAAGGAAGAGACAAAGAACGAGAGGGTTAAAGAACACGGAGATTCAACGATCGTCCACAAAGCGGTGGAGAACTGGCCGCCTTAAGCATCGGGGAGATCGAGGGCTTCCGAGAAACCGCGAAACAAAGCTCGAATGGGAGCGCTATCTCGAGGAGATCGATCGATCTCCGGGATCTCGAGCGCCTCACTGCCAACAAAGAGGAATTCCTTTCGAATCGAAGAAACAAAAAAAAAAAAAAAAGGAAGGAGAAAGAAAAAGAAAGAGAGAGAGAGAGAGAGAGACAGAGAGAAAAGAAAAAAGAAAGCGCACGTCCCTGTGCCCTGTTGAGGAAATCGATCGATCAGGAAGAAGCGGTTCCCTCTCTCGCAAAAGTGCCGACCCCCTTCAAGAAGCACCAAGGAGAGTGAGGGAGAGATGGGAACGAGACGCGAACTAGTGGGCGACGGGACGAATAAGTAGGTAGAAGAGCCGAACCCGCGTAGATCGGATCTAGCTTGCGATTCGCCCGCGATCCGGTAATAACTATACAAAAGTAGGTTTCTATAGGGTGGAACCAGCCTAGAGAGAAACAACGAGCGCACACGAGAACGAGAAAATAAAACAAGAGAGAGAAAGAGAGGGGGGGATTGGTCGTAGGTGAAGAAAGAGAAGGAGAAGGAGGGGGTGGAGAAGCATTCAATGTCTCGAGTAAGTAGAGATTTCCGGATGCTGTGCGTGCACAGCCTGCCATCTAACCTTCTGGTCTTCTCCTTACCTGCAGTTCAGAGCCAACCAGAGCTCCTCTCTTACATCTCGCTCGCCCCACTCACTGTTTTTTCGATCTTACCTATGGGAAAAATCTACATTGAGTCGAGGGCGAATGAATGGAGGGAGGAGGGAGGTGGCGGAATCTTTTGTGGGCCGGATTCCTTCTGTCGGGGGCCCGTCCATTGCAACAACGTCCTGTGCCACGACCATGACAAACCCTGGACCCTTCCTGGAGCTCGCGAGCGTGCACCCACACCCCTTGAATTCTCTCTCTTTCTCTCTCTCTGTCTCTCTGCCCTCCAACCGCACGTGCAGGTACCCGAGACGAACGCGTTTCGCTTTCTCACGGCAGTATTCTTGCCTGGTAACCACCAACTCGTCGCGCGCCGCTTCCTGCGACCCCGTTTTTCGCGCGAAATTCGCCGCTGAATGGAAAGCTGACACGTTTACTGAGCATTCCTTTTTTTTTTTATTTTTTTTTTTTGGAAAGGTGGTGAGATTTGTTTTTGAAGAAAGTTGAGAATTATAGGTATCTTTTTATGATGTTATCGATTATCAACACTAGAACTACCAAAATGATCAAAATGATCAATGTTGTAACTTAAAAATATTTTTAAAGATTTAAATATCTTTTCGTAAAATGTATAAATGAAAGCTTGTATTATAAAGTTTCTCTGTTCTTTTGACTTCGATGTTTGTAACTATAGCGTTAAAAATATTCGATAAAACGCTAATTCCGCCAGGATCCGTGAGTTATACGCGAAAATTTTTATTCCCAACGAAATTCAAAGATACGTCGAACCTGACAGTAAGATTAAATAGATAGTTAATAATCAAACAACTAAACGAATCAATCGTTTTTCTTAAACACCGCGTTACAACGCATCGTACTAATTCCCGCAAGAAAATCGAATACCATTTACTCCCCCCCTCCGTCCCCCGACTAAGACGACGCACCCCAAAAATTTCCTAGAAGCGTCACTGGGCCACGATTCGAAGAAAGGAATTGTGAGAGGCGATCCCGTTTTCCAGCGCAGCACTCGTTTCAAAAGATTCAGCTTCCGTCCTCGAGTCCAGCCAGCTTCTTCCGTGTCGATGGAGGATATTTCGCGTGGCGGAGGGTGTGCGACAGCAGCAACCCTTAGCTCGGTCCATCTTGATTCACGGCCGATTACGAGACGACCCGACGAAAGGGCGAGGAGACTACGATGGACAGATAATGACGGTGTACAGCCGGAGAGAGGGTTGCTGAAATTCTCCGACGATGGAACTGTTTAATTTGTCCTTTGTGCCCCTCCTTCCGCTGTATCAATGCCCGGTGATCTCGTGACTGATTAGAGGAACCTGATTCTTCAATGCGATAAGGGACCATCTTTGGTACACGAGCTTGAAAGGGGTTGATTATATCGGGGATAATTTAGGCCGTTAATGATATATGAAGAATGAAATCGCAGATTGAAACGCCAGGTTTTGGGAAACTTTTGGAAACGCGAGCGATGGCACGAGAACCTGTAGCTTTTAGATTCATTTGGATGTGGATACGAAATTTCTATTTATTTTGTAAATACAAAAAGAACGAAGAACCTTCCTGGAGAGCCACTGCGTTAATTAACTAATTTTAATGATATATTAATTTCACAATTATTATCACCTGTCTGTGAATATTTTACAACGAAACATAAATATCATAAATATTTAATAAACTTGAATTTTTATTTTATTTTATCTTATGAATGTAGAAAGAACAAAATTCTTTAACCATCGAAACCATTAAAATATATCTAATCAATAACTAATTTTCATAATTTATACTGATAATGCATTTCTTAATCGGAAAGTTACAACTTTCGATGCAACTTGCTCGATTCATCGTATCTGCGTTACGCATGTTTTTCTCAAGTTTCTATACTCAGAGTATTAACAAAATACGATGAATAATTGTAGATGGAAATCCACGATTCTTTTTGTACCGGTCACACACGTGGGAAGGGGAACGATCCAGGAATCTGTCATGGATCGTGGGTAATCGATTATGCATCTCGCACGTTCAAGCGCATTTTTCTTGAATTCTCCGCTTGTTTATCCGTGTCACGGAAACGAAACGAGAATCTGTCTAGATCCGAGCGTGACAGCGTCTCTGAGCGAGCATCTGTCATAAATTATCATACTTGAAAAAAAAGAAAAAAAAAAGAAACAGGGGAAAAAAAGAAATAAATGGAAAAAGAAACGCGTGACGCGATACGAAAATATTCTTTCAAGATCCTTGTTTTCTTTGCTCGTATTTCTCAAACGTATGACTCGGACATTTATAGATGTCCGGAGAACGGTTTTACGTCCGATAAAATATTTATGCGTCACAGGTATTTATAATGGCCGGCGTGCCAGCATTTTCAATAATATGGAAAGTTCAAGGATTGAACTCTTACGAATATTCCTTGTCTCGTCGTAAGTAGAAAATTTCCAGACTTTCCATTAATTTATAGCATTGTATTAGATTGAAGTGGGATGGAATAATCAAAGTTTAAAACTTCCCTAAAGTCCCAAAGTAGTATTAATCAAATTTCAACTCATAATGATACATTAATCGTCTCTTCTGTTTTTCGAAGATTTCAAATTTCGTTTATGGTAAATTAATTTTTGTAACTCGAATTACTTTCAAGCTTTGCATCGATGTTCGAAAAAATGCTATTTGACAGAACTCTCAGTCATCGAGTTTCAAATGATTTCGCGTCCATTTTCATATACAATAATTTAATAAAAGCGAGGCTCTTTGAAAAGATTGCTCGCAGTCGGACACGATAGACCGAAACAAGACTATCTTTCTAATTGGTTCATTCTAGATAATTAATGGCCCGTTAATTAACGCCGACAGATGCATCAACATCCTCGCGCAGGTGCTCCATTCTCTCATGCCCTTTGCCCCCAATATTCCATCCTCTTTGTTTCTCTCCGGCTCGAGTTTTTCTTCGTGGTAACGAGAATGATTTATCAAAACCGATGAAAGAATCAAGAAACGATTCCACACCGCGGAGGAAACATTTGTCCGCTAGCTAGATACAGCTGGCCCAGAAATTTATGGTCCAGTTTTTGAAACATATAAACAGGTAAGTGTATAAAAATTCATGTAGAAATTATACTCTGTATCTTATCACACACCATATATTTCATATATCGTATTTCTATATTCCATACCCTACATTCCACATTTCGTATTCGGTATATCGTATCGCGTTTTCCAAATCTTATATCCCACATTCTGTATTCCATGCCCCATATTCCATATCCTATATCCCATCTCTTATTCAATATCACATAATCAATATCCCATTTCTCATTTCATACCTCATATTCTATTATTTGCAGTATTCTGCATTCCAGTGCTCATGGTCCATATGCTCTATCCAAAATTTTACACTCATGTTCCATGCTCCAAATTTTACTTCCCACATTCCACATCATATATTTTGTATCTCACATTCTACACATTCATAATCTACTATGTCACGTCGCACACTATATACTCCGTATCCTACTCATACTCCAGATTGCGTATCCCGTATCCCATATTTTGAATCTTACATTCTCATATCTCCATTTCAATTATTCTGAATCCACATTCCCATAGTCCATTATCCACGTACAATGTTCAACATCCTACGTCCACATATAGGATAGCTCACAAATTAGCTCTGTGGAATTTTGTGGGAAATTTATGGGCCAAGGACTTTGTTTCGTGAAATAAAAATTTTCAGAGATGTCCACCAAATTCTGTGTCATTTCGTGAGAAATCTACTGGCTAAAAACTTCGTTTGTGAGATAGTTTTGAAGGTGCTTACAAATTAGCTGTAGAATTTTGTGAGAAATTTTTTGGGCGACGAAATGCATTTTGTGGGATAGTAAATTTTCGGAGATGCCTTTAAATTAGTTTTGTGGGGTTTCGTGGCCCGTCATATTACATTATACTAGGATATTGAGTTTCGTACTAAATTCTGTAGAAAGTTTCCTTAGCCTAAATGTGAGAATTTCTGGAAAACGGGTGTAGAAGGAATGGTACACAGTATCATTAGAAAAAGGAAAATTAATAAATGTGTGATATATAGAATATAGAATTGGACGTTTTATATAATGTACAAAAATTTACTGCGTGAAGTAGAGTTCGAATCACTGTATTTATCAGAAATAGATGACAAGTTCAACCATATCGAAAGGGAGACACCTCGGCAAAACATTTGTCCGAGCTAGATATTTATTAGAAATGGGGGGCGGTGGAAGGTATAAGAGAAGCGTTTCCGCGAGCAACTTCTTAGGCAATCGGATCGGGCACAATCTCGAGTACTTATTCTTGTTCGAAAGGAAACTTCACCTGCCATTGAACGCGTCCCCGATCTCTCCTCCTCACCTGTTGCGTATTGTTGCACTCTCGAGGCAACCCGATTTGCACGGTGAATGCACTTACGGCCGTCTCTATCGAGAACCGTATGAAAAACGCGACGCGGTCCCGGCTTTTCCCGAAAAAAAGAAAAGAAAATGGAAGAAGGAGGGAAAAAGAGAAGGGAAAAGGAAGAAGACGAAGAGAGAGGGCCGAACTAACTCTTTCTCTCTCTCTCTCTCTCTGTCGCGCGCGCGCACGCGTGCGTCCTTTTCATCGCGAATTCTATTCAACCCCCGACGAACTTCATAGAAACGCGCCACGATTGTTCGGCCGCCTCTTGATCTTGATTCCCAGCCGGTCGAAGTCAACCTAGCTCGTCGATCTTTTTATTGGAAATTCGCTCGAATAACGCCTATGGCGCTTTCGTTTTTTCCGCGTCCCCTTGTGGAGCGCATCGTCGTTTAGGGGAAGTGAAATGCCTGCGTTCAAGAAGGTGTCGGTTAAGGGTGAACTTAATAGAGTAAATTAATCTGTTAGGTAGATAAATGTGAAGCTCTAGGTTTTTTTTTGTGAAATTTTAGTAGCATGTAGTTTGTTCAAAATGTCGTGTAGTTTGTTCAAAATATAAATAAATTAGAAAATATTTATTTTGAGAAATGAATTAGATTGATGAAGTTTCCAATTTTTTATGCTCCCTTGCGTTGTTAAAGTGTCTAAAATAGAATTAATTAAACAATTGATTATTTTTTAATTAGTACTGTTTTCTTCACGTATTCTAATTAACAATTGCAGTTAATTAATATATTAATATTAACTAACAAATGATATCATTAAGTTTAATAATTTATGCAATATAAAATTGAACTAAATTAAAAATTCTAAAGCTAAATAACTTAACTCTAAACTGTTACCTACTTTCTTAAAGTTATCAAATACTAACTAATTGCAACGATATTATAATATTAAATTCAAAAATCATTTAACCTCAACTTCCCCCATATTAACGCCAACATATATCAATATTGATTTTTCCAACTAGAAAGAAATTTTTACATCAGACTTTCCATTTTGCGGAAATCATTCAGCTTTCTAAATCATTGTCACGTTTATTTCATAAATATATGTGTACACTTTCATACTCAGAAAATGCCGCGTTCCTTTTAATACGTACGTATTTCGAGACGTTGCGAAATTGCGGTGATACGCGTTTAACGAAATAGAAACGGAACGCGTGAGGCGAGTTCCGTTTGAAAAATATCCGTATCGATTCCACGTGGATGCACGCAAATCGAATCCTCAGAGTGCACCGATAGCCGTGAAAATCGAACGACGATGGGCTTATAAACATTCGACGTGCCGCGTTCGAACCCCTAATCTCCTCTGCAGGCACCCTTGCGTCGTCGTACCGAGCGAACCCTCTCGCGTTGACAATTACCTCGCGTTTTACACTTGATTTGACAGACAGCCGCGTTGCAGCACGATCTCTACGCGTTCCTACCGATGAATTATCGCGAGGAAAGTTTTTCCTGCAGCGTTTCTGGTTGCTGAAATCTTCAAGGTTGCTCGACGGATGGGGTGTGTTTGGAACACCCTTCCTCCCAACTTTCTGACGGATGCGGAACTCGGGGGGGGGGGAAGGTGTGTTACGTGCGATTCGTTGCACTCGCTTTCAAGTTTCAGGCTCATCGAGCGATATTTCCTCGAACGCTGTTCGAAACTCCTTAAAGATATTTTCCAACTAAGGACACGCACGTTCCTCGAGTTTCTTTCTTTCTAGTTTTTTTTTTTCGATGTTGCTCGAAGGGGTGAAAGTTTCTCTCTAAATTTTCTTCTGGTAGTTAAAAAAGTTTATATATGTTGCTTCTTACAGGTACAAAGTTATTTAAAAGTTTCTAATTTTTCTACGTTCAGGATTCTTATCTATTACAAGGGAAAAGAGTTTTCCTTTCTCTTGAAGTTCTTCATCTACTTAAGAGAATACATTACTTTTATAAATCTGTAATCTTTGTAAATCTCGATCTTTATTTGCGTTGGAGATGATGATAGATTCTTCGAGTGCTTCTTTCAACGTCGCTCGAGGAGGGAAAAAGTTCTCTCTTTCTAAGACCAATATATATATATATTATACAGCTATATAGCTGTGTTTCTTAGCCGTAAAGTTATTCGAAAATTTCAACACGATTCTACGATATAATGAATAAGCTGCAGGTCATTTCAACAGACTCAACTTTACGTTTTATGGACATAAACTAGAACCTAAACAAAGATTTCTTTCACTCGCTAAAGTTTTTCCAACAACCACTCGTGTATGCATTGAATAGTTTACATTTAATGTAATTTCCCACATTATATGCGCGCATCGTAAAACGAATGAAGGGAAATATTTTTACACGAATCTCCGAAAATTTTCGCAACGATGGAACCTGAGGAAGCGAGGAGAGAAATCGGCGTTGAAAAATGGCGCGACGCAGTCTGATCCGTTCGGTTCAGGTAAACGCCTGCTGAGAGTGCCAGGTGTGGACTAGCTCGGGCCGAGAAATATATAAATTATCCTTCGGGACTTCCAAGAACTCCCCGGGGTGAAAATTTACGAGCCAATTAATCGTAATATCGACGGGTCGGCGACGCGTTCACGACTACCGCTCTGCTGCCTTGCTCACGATTCTTCTTTCTAAAGTCGAGAGATCTCCCGATAATGTCTGCCTGTTGTCTCAATCCGACACCCCAGAACGAACGACGTTTTGTCACGAGAAAAAAAGAAGAAGAGGAAGAGAAAAAAAAAGAAAGAAAAAAAGAAGGAAATCCACCAACGCAACGATTTCCTTGGTGGAAATTCGTGCAAATGTTTGTCGCGAGGGAGAAGTAACGGAAGTTCGATTTCAATGGCAAACTTCCGAGTAATTTGAGCGTCAGGGAGCGATCGGGACTCGAACGAGTAATCTCACGGCCGATTGCTTGTCGAAAGAACGATTTTCTGGGGCGCCTCTGCGGAGGAATCGTTGTTGCACCTAAAAATTCGTCGTTGAACCTACGCTCATTTTACAAAAAAGCTCCACGAATCTTGACAGTGGAGTGATCGAGCCAGTTTTCCTAGCGCATTGAAGATTTCTGTTTTATTATTATTATTATTATTAGGGAACTTCGAAGCGTAAAGCGTAAACATGCAAAGCATACTGGTTTATAAAATGATTTTTCGACTTTCCTTGTCGGGACGCCACTGTGCGAATGTCATCAATAAATGTCTCTCCTCAATTTCACTGCAAAAATGAAGGTTCCAGAAACGATGAATTCTGGAACTCTCATTCCTGCAAACACGTATAACAGGAAAAGACAAGGGGCAATATCCCCTTGCGGGCAATATCCACCGAAAGAAACACCGGGAAATCCGTTTATAAAAACAAGAGTTCCGGATTTTTAGTACAAGCAAGCAAACAAAGCTGTCTCGCCTGAGCGCCGGGAAAGAGCAGGGCGAGTGTTTTCTCAGCGACCGGGTCTTTGGTCGGAAGGATCGCGCGATCGGGATCCAGGATTATCCCGCTGGATCTCTCGTGTTCCACGCGCAGATCTCGCAGGCGAGGGAAAAGATCGCCGCAAACTTCTTCGAACCGCGGATGCAGCAGCAAGTTCCCCTGCCCCTTCGCCAGATTTTCTCGAAGGACGAAGCTTTCGGTAAGGCCGGGAAGAAAAGCCTATTAGTCGCGAAGCTTGGGTCTGCTTCTCGTCCTGGAACGTACAACCGGCTGGCCTAGCGAATCGCAAAATCCCGGACAACAAAGCCCGCTGACCGCGTACTTTCGAGGAACCACGCGCTCTTCGACCTCTCTTCCCTCTCCCCGACCTCGCTCTCGTTCACGTTCCTCCTACCTTCGCCCTCGTGTCATCTTCCCACCTGCCGAAGGCATAAATCATGCTCAGGGCTGCTCTCCGAGCGGAGAGAGATCCGTTTGCAGGTGCCTCGACCGCCGAATTTCACGGCTGTGAAGACTGTGAAGGTCTGGTCTCTTCTTACGCCTCCGCTGTACTTGCAATTTCACGCAGCCCCGCGGGCAAACCATCCACGCGGCAGGATGTTCGTCCGTTTCCGACGAACGCCCCTTCCGCGCCCTTGCCAGCGCAACGGCACGCGAGATCTTCTCGAGCAATTGGAGAGGCTAGTCGGTGCCAATGGTGATCGAGGAATTTCTGTTCTGGATGGAAGAGGGTTTGACTTCGTATACTGCTTTTGACGAAAGTAATAACTTGCGACGAAGAATTCTTTATATGCGAAATTTTCTACTTGAAATGTTAAATTAAATATACCGGATTGTGGACTTCTAGGGAAAAAGAAGTGACTGGAGTGTATAGCATGTTTTTGTGTTTACAGTTTCTGGCTCGTTGAATTTTAGTCCGAAACTTTTGTTGCAAGATCACTTTTTTTTGTAACACTTACTCGCTGTGTAAAATCAGTCTTGAAAATTGTCAAATCAGTGTTGGAAATTTTGCCGCAAAACAATACCGGGATTCGCGCAGAGGTATCTTCATTAATTGCTAGATTACGG